>JBCJKH010054583.1:0-33766 GCA_039877255.1 Loriculus beryllinus
ATCTAGGCGCCGGCGGCGAGTGCGGCCGCGGGGCGGCACCGGGCGGCACCGGCGGGAGGGCCGGGGCGGGGCGTCCGCCGCGCCCGCCGCACCTGCGCGCCGGCACCGAGGCGGGGGAGCCGCCGGTATCGCACGGCAAGGCACGGCACGGCACGGCTGCATCCCGGTCCCTGCCCGATCTCCATTCCTTATCCCTCATCCTGCATCCATGGTCCCTACCGCGTCCCCACAGCGCACCCCCATCCGTTCCACATTTCCATCGTGTAACCCATATTCCGCGTTCCCAGTCCCTTCTACGTCCCCATCCCAAACACCCCCGGTGCCTGCCGTGTCCCTCCTGTCCTGCAATCTCCAACTTGCATCTCCTGTCCCTGCCGTGCCCCCACCCTGCAGCCCTTGCCCTCCATCCCCACCAAACCTCTACCCTCTATTCCCCCATTTTCCAACCCCTGTTCTCACCCTTTATCCTCTGTTCCTGCCATGTGCCCACCCTGCATCACCCATCTTTTACCCCATCACTGCCACGCCACTCTGTGACCCCTTGGCCACCCCAGCACTGCATTTTGGGGCTCCAGGAAGGATGTCCACCCCAGCCCTGAGAGAGGCCACCAAGCAAAGCAAGGCAGGCAAGTTTCACATCACTGCTTTTGGGGTTTCCCTCCTCTCAACCCAGGGAAGGCAGGCAGGCAGGCAGGGCAGGCATGGGGCCACTTGCAGGGACATCTCTGCTGAGGCTTGGCAAGGAAGGATGCTGACAGCTCACTCCAGCTGCAGCTGGGGAGCTCCCAGCACACACACGGCTTTTCTTCTCTGCAAGGATGCTCAGGATAGAAACAAAACACAGCACTGCATTTCCTCACAGGAGAAAGCAACAGCCAGAGGCCATGGAATAGCAAAGCTGACCCTCACAGAGGCTGCTGCATTTGGAAATAAAGCTGGATTTAAGAAAATTGTTATTTTCAACTTTATGGTTAATGATGAACTGTGCTCCTGACCTGGGCTCCAATGAGTCTTGCTGCTGAGCAAAATGATGCCATACAGCAACTTCCTTCCTCTGTGCACTAAGTACGCAGGGATCTGCCAGCAGGGTGGCCAGCCTCCAATGCAGCCTAGGTGGGAAAAGAAGTGGAGCAGCAGATTTCAGTTTTAACAAGTTTTAGGCAAGCTCTAAAGCATCAGATTATATCTTACAAAGCCATAACACTGCCTGGTTTAATGGGATTTCAATTCATTGGTGCAGGACCATGCGTAAACCACAGTTTTATCATGCTCAGTATGGAACTGTTTAATTATATTTATGAACAATGACAGATGATAATCCATCATGGTATATTTTCTTCTGGCCCCCACCCCCAAAAAGCAGTAGTTGTGTTTTATTTGAGTAGCTCCCTTGTGTAAAGGTGAGGGGATACAACACTCAACTCTGCCCCCTTCATTTGTGTAAGCGCTCTTGTTTCGAAAGCACTGCCAGCAAAGCAGAGCTGCCACTCCACCAGACTCACATGTGTGCTTAACATTATACAAGGGGATCAAGCGAGGTGTGAATTTAAGTACACACACAACGGTTTGCTGGATCACAGCCTAACCTACGACTCCAAGGATGAGAGAAAAAGACCAGAACTCTTAATTCTGCATGGGAACAGGGGTGTGAAATGAATTTAGCCGTGCCAGGCTAGAGCAGTGGGATAAGCTGCTTACCACTGAAATTCAACCAACTTCCAAATGCTCACAGAAATAATTGTCCTTAAAACACGTCTGCACTAGTGGGAAGCTGAGGAGTATCCTTAGGTGAGCCCTTTCCTCGTAGAAAAGTCATGTTTGCCTCCATGCCAAGATGCTGTTCGGAAGGTCAAAGCTAGTCCCACATTAGGGAGGTGAGCGGGCTCACTCCCAAGGCCAGCTGCACTGTGAGCCCACCTCAGTGAAGAACAACTTGGAATCACCCAGGAGCTTTCTGACGTCCATCTCTCTTCCTGCACAGGCAGCACGGCTGGCGGCTGTGCGAGTAGCTCTCAGGTCTGTTCTTTGGGTGGCTGATGAGATTTGCCAAGTACCTCTTCAGGCTGGCGGAAAGATGACAGCAACTGGTGTCAAGTGCTCTCAGCACCTCCCTGCATCGGGCTGCTAGTGAGCATGCCAGTGCTCTGCTTGCTGAGGAAATGGTTTTGAGTGACCTGTCTTCTTTCACTCAAGAGCACAAAGGCATCTGGCTGCAAGAAAAAGCAGAGACAAAAAGCCCCATGGCTGTAATTAGGTGCAAGCACGGATGCCACAGTAAAAGGCAATCAGCACAGCCACATATGACTTGATTTCCTGGCAAGCAGGCTTGAAGGCAGAGATAGTCAGTTTGGTCATGGAAACACAACTGGCAACACATTTTGGGGAAAAAAAGAAAGCTGCTCCAGATCCTGACCAACTGCTGCTCAGGCATGCAGTCAGAGCACAGCCACACCAGCTCATTTTGGAAGGAGGGAGATGGGATTAAAACCTCTTATAAACAATCACTAGTAAAAGTGGGTGCTGAGGGAGCAGCTCCAACCCAGCTAACACACTCACTGCCCCGATGACAGCATAATTACACATTCATGGCAGCAACTAGGAAAGGGCAGTAGCAGCCGCCTCACTGCCAGGTTGCTGCAGAACAACTGAACACCAGCATCTTCCATTTTTCAAACCGTTCATCCTCGGGCAAGTTGAAAGCTTGTGTTGCTGTTGTTACTGAACATGTTGATTTACAAGAGCAAACAGTTGTCTTCAGATCTCTGAAAGAATCACAATGTTATCAGAGAGTTTTGCGCTCCTTTTAACAGAGAAACCACTACAAAGTGTGTATTTTTTGACACGCTCCAAAACGGTCACTGGAAAAAGCTCCTACCGTAAATGCTTTCTTGTTAACACAGTTGTGCGCTGGAAGTTTAATTACAGAAACTATCAATGCAACAGGAGATAAACACTTTGCTTTTGAAGGGAATTACTTTATTTGGAGATCTACATCACACAGGCACACTGCTGGAGATCCAAGCAATGCCTGACCTCAATATCCTTAAATCATGCTCCAGGGATCAATCTTGGATTTTAAATACTTATCTCAAGAACAAACTTCCTTCTTCTGAAAGAAAGCTATGCTTAAACACCGGCGATGCCCCAAAAGCCACCTGCACCAGTTTTTCTAGTTGTTTTCTTGGAAAACGAACAGGCCACAGACATCACATGGGCACCTTCGCAACATTTCCACTACCAATGGGGAAAGGAGGTGGAAGGATCCCAGTTCCCCTGGAAGGGAGGGCGAGCAGTATGTGTAGGAAAAGCTCGAGGGGAATGCCATGGTTCCCAGCTGCAATGTGCTTTCCAGGAGTGACGAGGCATTCTTGCTGGAGTTCCCAGGTTCCTATCCAAAATTCGTGTCCCATAAAAACATTTCACTGATGAACATGTGCCTCTGCACCGAGTGAACCTGCTGCAGCACCTGCACTGCCACTTCAGAACATCAGCTGTCCAGATGTTGCATAGTAGCCAGAGGCATCTGAGGAGAACCTCTGGGAAAGTCGCACCGAGTCCAGCTGCACCTCTCCAAAGTAGAAGTTCTCGAAGAGCTGAAATAGAGGAGAAAAACCCATCTGAGGGGCACCTAGAGAAATGCAACCTGCAGCTGGCCCAGGGATTGCTCACAAGAGCTGACCCTGCAAACCCCCTCTACTCATAGACCTGTTTTGCCTTTACTTAAACTATTCTTTAAATTATTGCCTCCTCTGAAGACTGCATTTAGCCTTTAAAGCAATCAGGGTATGAAATGAACACCTCTTTTCTACAGCAGCAGTTGCTCACACCTTCCCTACCTTGTTTCTGACTGTGCCTCGTTTAGGGAACTTGGGGAAGGTACTGACCAGCCTGACATCACTCCCAGATGTCTCTTGAGGTCGCAGGCTCCACAGGAGCAGGGATTGAGGCCAGGGTGTTTTCACAAAGCCACAGGACGTACGACTTAACAGTTATGGCTCAGTTCTAATTCAAGCTAGCAGGCTGGAGGTGCAAGGTTCTTCATCCCAGGACTGACCCCACTTTGTTCAACAAATCCTTCTTTGTTCAGCAAAGATCTGAGTGCAAATTAATGAAAGCAAGCCAACTCAGGGACCCGGAGGCATGTCTCTGCTGATTAATCCAATCTATGAAGCAGATCAAAAAATGACATCAGAATTTCTTACAGGGAAGTTCAGCAATACTGCTAGAAAGGTATCATGTCCAAGAATAAAGTGCACCTCCCATTCCATTAAGACACAAGAAATTGCTCTACCTGGAAACATCAGTCGTGCCTTAGGAAAAGCTTTTCAGTGAAGATGCTAATTTCAAAACTTCACTTAACGGGAGCACTGTGAGTCGCCGAGGGCCTGAGCAGTGCCATCTCCTCACTGCTGAGATCTCTCAAATGTCCATTCCATCTGTCTTCTATTGAATTTTCTATCTGTCCCTGCAGGCGTTAGCTCAAGACAGTCTCACACCCCTTCCTGCCATTACAGAAGGCACAAACGCTAAGGCTAAGGGCCAGCAAAAGCCAATGCATTAATTACAGGGAATCCTTCGAGAGCCAATGGTGCATCAATTCCTCCATACAGCAAATGACTGAAACCCCAAATACCTAGTTAGCATCTGAAAGGCTGTACTCCACTTCCTCCAGAAAGGCATTTGGCTTGCCCGGGCTGATTTGGGCACAACTGCTCTTTTGTTGGTTCTCCTAAGGGTACTGTATTTTGCAAATACCTCTTTTTTTCACAAGGGAACCAGCTAGACGTCTTTCAGGACAATTCCTGGTTTCATTGTCACTGGTCCACAAAGGAAAAGTGCCCTAGGGAAAGTGATTCCCTGCCCATCTTCGGGACAGAGCAAGCAGGGCTCACCAGGGAGCACCACCAAGGTAAGCGGGTCACAGACCAGACATCAGGCACCATGATGAATCCAGCCCTTGCTCCAGACTGCCAGCTTATCCACACTGCTCTCCACTCAGGGTTTGGCTGAGGCCAGCAATTCCTCATCGACACACGACAGTCAGAACGACATCTCCGAAGACAAGGGGTATTTATGTGTGCCGCGCCAGCTCTCAGCGATTGCCAAGCCCCTGCTTCAGTTTGAAACGGCTGCAGCTGCAGTCAGACGTGCTGCAGAGCACTTACTGCCAGCAGCCCACCTGCCAGGGACAACCCTCTCCTTCCTGGACCTTCCTGCGTGGTAGCATAGGCAGTCAACCCCAAACTGCTTCTGCAAAAAGCCTCTGGGTTAGCACAAACACCACAAAGAACGGGGTTTCTCTGCACTGGACCGTTCAGTTACAGTATGCCTGATGAGTAGAGGTGGTGGGAAGCTTCCAACTCACCTGCACCACCCCATAGATCAGCCTGCCTTGGGGTGTGACTTGGGGTCACACTCGTCCCTTAAGACTCTAGCACAAGGACTTAGTTTGCACAGGGCCTGAAGTAATTCATCACTATTCACTCAGACTCTTAGTAAGCTGCAATTCACTGCCAGCTCTTCCGAGTGCATATTTGGCAGGAGCTAGGCACCCACCACTGGGGTCACGCAGGTCCCTGTCCCAGCAAGAGGCCCCACCACAGTAGCCAGGCTTCAAGCACTGTGTGCGCAGCTCCATGCAGCCGCTGCTCTAAAGCAGGGCACCCTATTGAAAGAAACTGTACTAAGGGAGCATCCCAAACAGGAGAGGAGGAAAAGAGAGAAATTACTACGGCCATGCAAACTCCATTTGATACAATTAAAGATTTATACAATTAAAGATTAATTATGTTCCCAAAACCCTGCGTAGTTCACGTTAGACGACTTAGGATAAAATGTCTCATTAATAAGAGATGGCAGTAAAAAGGCAGGGAGTTGGTCTGCCTTCTCTTTTTGTTTTGACTGATCTGAGAAGGAAGGATGATTTCCAGCTCTTGAAGGCTTGCTGCAGTGCTTGCTCCCAGCATGCCCACCCACCCCAAACCTTGACACCTGTCTGTCAAATCCACACTCCTTCCCTGACAGAGCACTCCCCATCCAGGAAAAAGGGGAGCCATTCCTCTCCACTCCTAATAGAGGGAGCAGTAGGTGCGCTGGGAACCAGGGTGATAGAAGGATTTGAAAAGGATTAATTTTTTTTAAGAGAAGGGGGATGAGACACATTTATTCCTGCAGAATGAAGGCTTTGCAAACATGAAGGAAACAACAAACTGCTGGGATGTGCCGGTCCCACCAGCAGCCCTGGAAGTCAAACCTTTATACAAAAACAGCCAAAGGAAGAGTCTTTTAAATACTTGTTTATACTATCACTGCACACCACAACCTGTTTTTCTTACAAAACACATGCACTTCCATGATTCTACTTCAAAGCAAGAATCAGTTAATAAGACAAACCCTCCCCCTCTTGCCTCGCACAGCCTCAGATACATCGGACCACAAAGCCAGTCAGCAAGTCCCAAAAGACACTGCCCAGGTCAAGGGCACTCCATTTGTACACTGCTGAAAGTGAAGCAAAACCCTTGTACCAAAGCACTTTGTATTCCCTTGGCTTTTTAAGACCCACGACCTCTCATGTGTCCAAGTGTGTATGTGTTTCCCAGGGAGAATGCTGCTAGAACTATTGATTTTTGGTAATGTAGCTGTACTTTCTGAGAGTAAACATGCTACCAGATTTAGAGGACAACCACTGACATTTTTTTTGCTCTCTTTTCAAGCTGGCTTCTCACTGATGCTCCTTTGCTCCCTGAGGCTTTCCGTAACAGAAGCCACTGGACAGCAGGTCTGGGGATCGCAGCTGAGCCACTGTATGGCCAAGATCTGCCTCAGGCAATGGGGAGGGAGACCCCTCAAACATCATGCTCTGAGATCCCCAAAACATCAGGAGCTGGCTTCCCATCATGAAAGCACACTGTGCTTGGGTCCCCAGGGGCCTGGGAAACGATTTCAGAAGGCCAAGGCTCTGCTTTCGACTTTCAATTCTATTTATCTTGGGGAGAAGCCAAGCAGAGCTGAGAAAGATATTTATATCTCCCCCCTTTCCCCTGCCACCACGGAAACGCTCTGGTTTCGGAGGAGGCCTGTAGCACTGCTGATGAAATGCCTCCAATAAAAGCATTTTTAGCATTTTTTATTCTGGGCCAGGACAGAAGATACCTGGAGGTTGTTATGCTTCATGCGCAAATGCTGACAGCCCTAACACTTGCTCGTCTCCCTCCTGTCCTTTCCCATGGGTGCCAAGGGACCACCTTTCTCCACAAAGGCTGCAAAGAGCAAAAGGAGGTGCAGATCAGGAGCAGCAAGGGGGGTGTGTGTGTGTGGAAACATAATCACCAGCATGGTTACTGAAAGCCGTGTCATTTGATTGGAGTGGGACGTGAGGCTCAGCAAAAGCACGGTAATTCTATAAATCCAAACCCACTGAAGGATTTACGTCCCCACTGCTTAAAGAATAGGGTAGGGGGTGGGGATTTTTTTTTTTTTTTAATATTATAAATGAAAATGAACCTGATGGAGGTAAAGGTCAGCTTATAAAGCCAACACCATACACGCCGTGCAAGCTACTAACTTCCATCAAGGGAACAGCACTTACCAGACTAAGTGCCCTCTGTCTCCCAGCTGCCTTCTCAAATTAAATTAGAACTGAATAAGGAAAGAGCATTGTTAACTTATAACCCCAAGCCAAACACCTCTAAGCAAACGTGCCAGAGATGTGCCCTCCTTTTCAAACCACAGCCAAAGGCTCAGAGACTGCACAGCAAGGATGCCTAGAAGGACACAGCATCTCCCACAGGGAGAAAATGGGTGCCTAGTGAGCAGTGCAGCATCCTCCCAGGAGCATCCTCCCAGGACATGCAGGGGATGGCAGGGATTGCAGGTGTACCATCTTCCATGAAAGCCGTTACCCCTGAGAGAGGGAGTGTACTTATGCATGGGTAACCAATAGTTCATATGTCAGCCTGCAAACTACTGCAGACCCACATGTGCAAGCGCTCCTCCTTCTCCCTGTGCCTTCTGGAGGTCGGGTCCAAGGACACAATTGTGCAGGTAATGATGAAAGGCAAGGCAGCCCTGTGGTAGCTCCCAGAAAGCAAGCTTTTCTCTATTTTTCCCCCAAAAGTAATTTATTCTGAGCCAGGAAAAGCCAGCAGCATACCTGTCATTTCTAACACCCCAGTTTCTCTCATTTAAGGCAATTCTGTTCAGATGTTGGAAACTCTTCTTCCTCTAAGATCTGTTCCCCTCTATTACCTACAAATTACACACCAAGGTCCCCCTTGGGGTGCAGCAATCATTTTCTGAAGGAAAACAGAGGCTGAAGACTTATTTTGAGATAGAAAGAATCACAAATATCAAACCACTCTCTCCTTGCAAACCTGAGCCAAAAATGCTAGTACAAACTTCAGCCCCCAAACCACAACAACTTCCATATCAAAGGCAGAGCAATGGATGCATCCCTTATACATTTTTTCCGCCTTTGCATAAGCTTGTAAATTAAGTTTCACCAAAACACTGTAGAAACAAATACAAAGGAGGATGATTCTTCAATGAAGCAGTTAACATGTGTGTCTAAATGATGTTGCGTTCCTGAGCGCAGGTATTTGTCAAGCAGCCACCCTTGAGGGCTCGCTTCCCACAAACAACCCTCCCAGAATGAGACAGCACCTCTGTGTTCAAACCTGGCAACAACAGTAACAATTCACGGTGCTAATACATGTAAGGACAGCGGCAACGCGTCTCAGCTCCGGTTACAAAGAGCGGAGATGCCAACACAAACCAGTGCTTTTGAATCACCTGTCATGGGCTCAACAAGCATGAGAAATACTAACGGATTCGCCTGGAGAAGCACTGGGCAGCAGGAGGACAAAATAAGTCCAGACAAGGGAAGGGAGTAAGAGGTATTTAAAACTTCCTTCACGTAATCTCTGGCTTGCAGTCACACTGCCTGGCCTGGATTTTGCTGCTACCATCAGGATTATTGATCAGCTTTTAAAGCCTTACATCGTCTATGGTAGTCAGCCAAAAAGGACCCATCCTGAATTAATAAAAAGTCCAAGCGGATCTGCTGAGAGCCTCAATGCTCAGAAATGCTGAGGGAACAGCGATTCACTGCAGTGCCTCACAATTAAAAACTGCCACCAAAGAGCAGCATTATCACAGGATAAAATGCATCACAGGATAAAACACACACATACCCCCCAGTCTGCGGGGAGCTCACTTTGTTGTGAACTCCAGCCACAGAAAGCAGTGCCTTAGGGTAGGGGTATTATAGATTAACAGTACAAAACTGTCCCTGGTGAATCAGTGCTGCAGGCGAGCAGAGGCATGTAATGTCATTAGCCTGTGACCAATCAGCCTAAGAAACCTGTCTGCTCTCAGCAGGGAGCTGAAAACGAAGAGTTTTCCATTTTCCATATCTGGAATGAGCACAGAAATTAACAACTTCTGAAATGTGGGAAGGAAGAAACGCACAGCTCCAGGAACCTATGGCTGCGGACAAGCCCACTGTCATTCCCGCTGCACAGTCCACGCTGAGGATGGGACGCCAGCAATCCCTTCTCCTCTGTTTCACCCTGGTAGAAGGTGTCTATCCACCAAAAGATCCCCTCCAGGAAGCCCTACAAACAGGCTGATCACCACTTGTCTCTGCCTCCACGGCAGAACATGTGCAGGAGGATACTTTCGACAGGCAACTCAGCACTGTGGCTACGCAAGATCACACCAGGAATCGGGGTCCAGCAGCAGCCAGCACAACTGAAAGAGCTCAAACCAGATTAAATTCAAGGTTTGGAGGAGCCGCAGGCTTTACAGCTTTGCCTGCTCTGCACGCAGTGACAACAGTCACCAACTCACCCAGCAGCAGCTGCTACCCTTGGCATGTCTTGTGGTGAATGAAGGAATAAACTCAGAAAGCTGGGAGGGACGGACAGTCCCTTTCCATGGGAAATCAGCATGCTATGGTGTTGTTATCCCCTTCAGAGAAGCAAAGCAAACAAAATCCCAAGCACCCTCTGACAAGCATGGAGAAAAATTAAGCACAGTTTCTGAAGAGCACCAACATGGAGCAATGAAACCTGTCTGGTTTCAGTCCTTCCACACCTTCCCCTGGATATTCCTAGCAAAGCATGACCCCAACACCCCAAACCTTTCTTGCACTATCTTACACTACATGGGAGGGGAGGGACTCAGACAGGATCAGACCATGCGCTGTGACTTCTCCAAACAAACATCAGACTATTTTTTCAACTCATAAGGAATGACATATTTGAATTAATTCTTGTATAACACATCCACAGCTTGGGATGGAAAACATTGCAGAAGAGCAGAAAACAACTGCTCTTCTAAATCACCTGGCTAAAGCACAACTGTGGTACCCATGACAGTTACAGCAGTGAAGGCACTGACTAACAAACTGCTGTGTTACAAAGCTGATACCAGCATTAAGCAAAATAGGATTAATAGAGAAAAGGTTACTGATGCCAAAAAATATGGATGGATTAAAAAACAGTAATAAAAAGATATAGAAATGTGAAAGTAACACTCAGAAACACTGACTGACTCTAAGAAGAGTCTGCTGAACTTCAGCAACCTATCCATTGGAGCCATTCTGATTAACCTCCTTTCCTGCATGAACCACAGCCTCCAATCCTGCTTTTGGGATCCCATTTGCTTGCTTAAGGTGCCTCACTCCTGCAACCTCCCACACAGACCTGTCAGGGCCTCTCAGGTCTGAGCAGCACCTCTGTTCCTCCTTGGCAGGCTGACCTGTGAACACAGCTCAGCCATGGAAAGCTGTTGGCAAAAGAGGGACCTCAAGGGCCAGCCTGCCTGTGCCCCATTTTGGCTTTATAGATTTATGCTCCCAACACCTCCCTGTTGACCACCCCAGTGGTCTAGAGAAGTCTGTTAGCTCCATAGCAAGAAACATCATAAGCTGTCCCAGTTCCAAAGCTGCAGTATATGCTGGCAGAGCTCCTTCTTCCTCATCCTGAGAAATGCACCAAAACCTTTTTCATTTACTACCTAAACGCGCCCAAACTATGACAGAAAATCCCCAAACCAAATCCCCTGGTGGCTCCCAGAAGATGAGACAAAACTGGGCAATGTGTCAAGATCTGGGAAGTTTGTTCAATTAATAGTTTTTTTCCTTCTATTTTCCACTTCCAAAATATGTTTTCTGAAACAGTTTGGTGCCAAAAAAGAAATACCTGATTCCTGTATTATTCACTAGGGACACCACTCCATCAATGATTATCTGTCAGAGGTTTAATTGTGCTTGGAAGCTTGCCAGCTATAATGCACGAGCAGTGTAGGAAAAGCAGACAGACAGGCACTCATCCAGAAAGGTGGCTCTTTCCAGCATTCCCCCCCTCCTCTCCAGAAGCAACTGCTTCCTCTTCATGGCTTTTTAAAGGACCACTGGCTGGGCATCTAACACCTTCCATTAACGCACAGGTGCTACAGGATTGAGATGTCATGCAGGGCAAGGGTGGAAGAGAGGGCTAAGAAGGGCAGAGACAAGGTGGTTGTCACCTGGTTTGTCACCATGGGCATGCTGCCTGTGCCAAGACCTCCAAGCATCAGCCACAAAGCTTGGTGGGTGTATGCAGAATGTTTGTTTTGTTCTGCAAGTGTGCAGCTGGCTCTGGAGTGTCTCTCCATCACCAATATAGCATCAAGTCCTTCCCCCCAGATAACGAGAGGAACAGTCCTTCCCCTCTTGTTTTCTTCCAACCTCTGTCAGGTTTTAAAAGGTGGCAGCAGAGGCCCTTTCACCTCAGGAAGAAGGAAGAAGCTTCTTACCCTTAAAATAAATAAACCAGGCAGACTTCAGGAGGCAGAAAATATGGTTATGAAAGTCCCAACTGTCTATCTTTTGGGAGTGCAGCTGATCTGCTATCATTAGCAAAGCACTAACTCCTTTATTGTTTGCATTCAGCTTGCTAATTCTGGAGTCATATATATCTGCAAGCTTTGCCATAAACCACCAAGACCTGAAATTACAGACAAGTTAGGTTAGGTATCTTAGGTTAGCACAAGCCCAACACAGGATGCAAATCAGCGGTATCTCCTCTGTGACACAGGAAAAAGCCTTCTGATTAAACCACCGGTGCCATCCCTTGGAATGCAATAACATTATAACCATCTCTATCTGGAAAAGTAACACCAATGTAAGAGAAAGAAGCATGTATGGAGTTCAGGGAGGAAGATCCTAGGCGCGCATGATGGGAGGGGTTTTTTTTATGTTTATATTTTACTGAGCCAAAGTAAATGCAATGTAAATGCCAAGAAGCTTTTTGTACATTCACAAATGTCATCTCATGGGTGTTTTGCATTCATTTCATGTAGTAATCATAAAAGTGACAAGCTGAAGAAAGGACCAAAAGAGTTCATCGCCTCCACCATCCTCTCCTTCCTCAAAGCAGGTGGAGCAAATTGGTGGCAGATCCTGGACTAACACCTCTGCTCCCTCAAAACAACTGGGACCCCCATTTTTCCAGGTCCTTAAAGCAATGCTTCATTACCTTTCCCATTTCAAAGATTTTCCTAACACCTAATCTCTTGCTGCAATTTAAGCCCATTATTATGTCCTCCAGAGAATGGAGGACAGAGTATCCACTACTTGCTAAAGCGTTCACATGCTTAAAGAGTTTTGCCTATGAGCTATTTTCCTCCTTCCCTTTATTAGCCTCCAAACAATTTTAAGTCTTTCAGCCCCAGCTCATAGATATTTTCTAATCCTCTGATCATCATATCGTTGCTTTCTGGGCTCTCTGGCCCATCCATGGTGCCCCAAACTGGACAAATACTTCGGTTAGGGGCTAAGTATAGTCAGAGGTTTACTTTACAGACATTTGCCTCTTTATTTCCACAGACTGACTAGCTTGTGCTCTGAAGCAGTTCCCCAAAACCCAAACCCCAGTCTGTGGGATTGGTATTGAGGCAGCTCTCCATCCTGTGCTGATGCCACTACTACCTCCTGGACCTGCACTTGTTCGCAGCAGCCCATTTGTTTCTGCCTGATTTCTCAAGATTATTTGGAGCTCTGTTCCCTCCTACTAGTAAGTGCAATTTTCCTGCCTCTCCCTGGCTGGATTTTCTCTGCAGACCTAAGAGAAGCCTGTTTCATTCACTGTGCCCATAACATCCTTCTGACCTCCATGGGTAGGAAGGGTATGAGGTTTCCAGCTGAGATCTGCAAAAGTGGAAGCAGCAGATCCTTCTTCTGACTGTTGCCATGCAAAACCTCATATCTTCATGAAACTGGAGCAAAGCCACCTCAGCTGCCAGAGGGTGATGGCAGCAGTGGGGAGGGTGACATTCAGCAATAGTCTAACATCAGGCCTGCTCTTTGTAAATAAAACTATTTGGGGTCAGGTGCAGCCCTTTGTTCAGTTGAGTTCCTCTCCCTCCTTCAAAAATCAAATCTAGTGGTGCTCCTGCACTGCCACGCTGCAAAACCTTCACTTTAGCTCACAGTTTTGGGTTCACTCCCCCCTGCCACAAATCTATGAAAATTCATGCGCTTGAGGAAATCAAACCCTAGTTGCTATGGTGAGAGTCATTCTGCAAACTAAGAAACAAATACAAGTGGGACATTTGGAGGTTACTGGATTTCTGCACATCTTTCTGACAAGAATGAAAATCCCCTCCAGAATATGAAAGGTTCTGCTAACTTCCCAGACCCTGCTACACCTCAAACATAAGGGATTTACAGTACTTGCTTAAGGAAATTAATAATCGAGCACTGCAATTCACCAAAGAAATCATCCCCATGGCTCCTAGTGCTGCCTATTATAGCAAATGCAGGAACAGTTTTTAAGAGCTGGGCTTCAGTTTTGCTGCAGAGATGCCAGGAGGCTCGAGACACATCCAGGATACTAGGACAAGGAGCTCCCATCAATGTGACCTACTCACTAATCTCACCAAACCACCAAGAGGAAAAGCCCACCTACAGAGCCAGTAAATTAATTTGGACAGACCCATGAAATTACCTGGCAGAAGGGTCACGGCACCTTTGGGATGAACTGCCTACTTTTGCTAATCACTGTGGTGATCTGGTTTAATTATTTTTTTCCCCCCTTAATGTGCTGGATCCCTGTCTTCTGTTAAGACGCCGCTGTAATTCAGCCCCTGCAAGCTCCACCGAGAAAAAATGTCCTCTTAAGATCAAAGAGGGGATGCTGTCTCAGCTGACTGGTGGCAGAACAGTGATCTCAAGGAAATGAAGAAGCAGGATGCCCACTAGGTGGGAAGCAGAAGCACTCAGAGCATGAATTCCGAAGGCAAAGGCACCCACAGCACCTCCAAAATGGTTGAGCTGCTGGGCTGGAGGGGACTGCAGTGGTGCAGGCAGCCAGCCCTGCATGGAAGGGGCAAGAGGATTTAGAAACATTATAACCCTTGCAGCAAATACCCCCTCCTCCAGCACTCACAGTTCCTGTTAAAATTAGTCAAGAGAGGTGTTGAATACCTCTGAAGAAAAAGAGGCTTCTCTCCCTTATGGCAAGGTCACCAAATGGATCTCTCACAGGCGGGCAAGTTAGCACAAACCTTCTGCACTTCCTGCGCTGCGTACTTCTCAGTGCGGCATCTCAGCCTTTCAATACCTCCAACGCTGCCTCATCGCTCTGCTCCAAGGCCCAAACGCTCCAACAAAGATATTTTCCCTCTATTGTCTAGTCTGATTTTTCAAATGCCACTTCAGATTCCTGTTTCACCAAATGAAAATAACGTGAACATGCCTGCTTTTTTTATTTTCTCTTTTTCCTAAGGAGTATCACTTATAGGAAAGCATTTTCACAGCAACCCCAGTTCAATCTTTTTCCCCCCCAAGACCATACAAACGTCAATCTCCAGTCTCATCTGCTCAATTGTCACATTCTCCCATCCTACTGTTGCTCTAATTGCACACTGCTGAGCCCCTTCATTTGTTTCAACATCCCTCGATAATGGCAGGATCAGAACTGAAGGCAAAAATCCTCTCCTCTGCAAAGCGGCATTACAGGCTTTCATTTCTGCTTTTGATTCTTCTGTATAGCCGAGGCAAGGAAAGCACTGGCTTATTTCTGATACAGTGATGTTGCACTACAATCTCTTATTCAGTCTGTTCTCACCCCAGTGGATTTTTGTTCAGTGTTTTTAACTCTAAACTTTCCAAGCAGCCACCTCCTCTTAGGTACTTGTTCCAGCTGCCAGTCGTACTTCGGATATATACCATTATCACCTTTGCTAAGGATAACAGAATGTTCTTACCCTTTCTAAATGCTGAGCAGTCTTGATTGTCTCCTAATGCCAGTTCTCTGTCCCTTTGATTTCACCTCAGCTTAAAAGTACACCAGGAAAAGACTCTGTCCCCTTAAATCCACTAATGAAAGTTACACAGAAAAGGCCTGGGTACCGATGGCTACAGAGCACCAGAAGCACTCCTCAACTGCGAGTGACATTGGTAATGGTGGCTCTACAAAGGGGAGATGCTGATTTCTTTAGTGCTTGGTGGGTTTGGAGCATTTTGAGGGATTAAGGGTCTATCCATGACAAGATGAACTACTGCATACCATAGGTACTTCACTATTCTTACCCAGCAAGACAGAAATGATAACACAGAACACTAACAGATTTCTCTGCTATGATTGGGTCTTCAGCAGCCCCAGTCAGTAAGCGCACTATCCCCCTGCTCCAAGTGAAAGCACATACAATCCCATAATTTAATACCCCATATGCAGTCTCAAAAGAGAAGAAATCTCATCGAATTACGGCTTGTCTGACCTAGAAGCCCTCCCAAGCAGTACTGCAGCCCAGCTGCTCTGCTCCTGCTGCTGGAACAGGGCATGGCAGCATTGGTGTCATTGCCTCAACTGATCCAGTTCCCAGTCTTGCATCCTAGCTTAAAGCCTCCCCTAATGCCCTAAGACATAAGATGTGCAGCTTTCTGCTGCTGTGCCTCAGTAGCTGTTCCCTCAGTATTTAATCTTGTAAGCTGCTAATGCACAGATCTGTGCTAAGTGGCAAGGTTCATGTTCTATACTCAAAATCTGCTTCCTTCCTGTCTGAATGTGGCAAAGACCACTCTCATTCCTCAGACCTCAAGTCAAAAATCATTCAATTTTAACCCAATGAGAATCCAGGTGGTTTTCTTTCTACTGTAAGCCCTCCTTGCTTTTTAAAGTACAATAGAAAATGTGGGCAAGGTGGTACCTTCACAATGTCTGCATTTTTATTTATTCACTGTAGCCTCAGTTTTTTTCACTAAGCAAAATAAATAAAAGCCCAGAGGCAGCCAAGTCTCATCTCCGGAGACGCAGGCAGCTGCCCCAGCCACCTCTGTGCCAGTGCTGTGCCATTTGGCCAGCTGCAGCACAGGGCACACAGCCACTGCCTGGGACACAGGAGGAGGCAAGGCAGAAGGGCTGCCAAATCAGCATCTCTCTGAGGCCCAGCTGCCTGCTCAGCCTCATTCTGCTCTCACGGGATGGAGCTGCTGCTGTCTTTCAACTGTGAACTGCTGCCCTTTCCCTCCACTCTCCAAGAGATGAGCCACCTTCTCTTGACCAGAGCTAGATTTTGGTATGTGACTCATGTCCAAAGGAGTCGATCAGCTAGCCACTGGCCACCCTAGAAGAAATACATAGTGCTCCATATGATCTGGTGCATAAAGCATAACAAGATTCTTGGGACAAGATTAGACAAGCACAAAGCTAAAGTGTCTAGCACATTAAGATACAAATCACTCAGCTATTGGGTCACACTTCCTTGGGCTTTCAGCACCAGCTAGGCCAGGGAGCCTTTCTCATGGACATTCTTCAAGACAGAAGTAATTAAAATGCCCAAAACAACTCAACCTACAGGAGTTATTTTCTGAGCAGTGTGGGAAAATACTGGCCTGCACAGCCATTTATTAGCTCAAAGAGGAGTGTACGTTTAACTCTGCAGAATGGGTAGAACAAAGGATTATTAAATGAAATTCTGATTAGTTCAGCTGAAAGCAAAATACCAGCTGGAGCCTGGGGTAACACAGGCATGCTATCAGCAAACATGTACTGCCAGTGCATCTGCACACACACACCAGCTCTGACTGGGGAGCTTCAGACAGGAACAGCAGAACCAAGGCTTCTCCATCATGATCCATGCTCTGATAGCTCAGGTCTTGTTCTCCTCTAGGCAAAGCCTTTGGCCCAACAGTGCTGGTCATAGGGCTACATAATGGGAATGAGAGCGACAAAATCCGAGTTTTCCAACTTCATGCCCTCCTACCAGTAGCTGTGCTTTGTGGGCTTTTCAAGTGGGAACACAGCTACTCAACACAGCTATCACAGAGTCCCTCTGCCTGGAAACAGAGGCATGGCACATGGCTCTACGCTTGCAGCTCAGAAAGCCAACCTTATCCTGGGCTGCATCAAAAGGAGCGTGACCAGCAGGTCCAAGGATGTGATCCTGCCCCTCTACTCCGCTCTCGTGAGACCTCACCTGGAGCATTGTGTGCAGTTCTGGTGTCCTCAACATAAAATGGACACGGAACTGTTGAAACAAGTCCAGAGGAGGCCACGAGCATGATCAGGGGACTGGAGCATCTCCTGTATGAAGACAGGCTGAGAAAGTTGAGGCTGCTCAGCCTGGAGAAGAAAAGGCTGCGTGGAGACCCCATAGCAGCCTTCCAGTATCTGAAGGGGGGCTGCAGGGATGCTGGGGAGGGACTCTTCATTAGGGACTGTAGTGACAGGACAAGGTGTAATGGGTTAAAACTTAAACAGGGGAAGTTTAGATTGGATATAAGGAAGAAGGTCTTTCTTGTAAGGGTGGTGAGGCACTGGAATGGGTTGCCCAGGGAAGTTGTGAGTGCTTCATCCCCGGCAGTGTTCAAGGCCAGGCTGGACAAAGCCATGGGTGACATGGTTTAGTGTGAGGTGTCCCTGCCCATGGCAGGTGGGTGGAACTAGATGATCTTAAGGTCCTTTCCAACCCTTACCATTCTATGATTTTCTAAGGTCTGTGTAACCACACTAAACCAAATCACAGTAACAATTCTGAGCTTGCTAGGCTTCAATACTTTAATTCTGTTGTATGTTAGTAATCTGTTAACACTGCAGTGTCACCAGCAATTATGCAACTAAAAATGAGGGCAAGAAATGCACAGGTGAGGGGAAGAGAAGGGAAAGGGAGAGGAAGGGAGAGGAAGACAAATCTGTAATGCCCAGAGATATATTTTAAAAAATGGTAAAAATGCTGTTTGCATGCTTTTGTACAGTAGTCAGGATATTATGTCTTTGTATCACTGCCCATTAGACACTGCAGCTATAATTCCCCACCCAAGCCTTCCAATCTCTGTTTTGAATCATATAAAAAAATCTGTTCCCATCTAACTATCATGTAAAACAAAACCAGAAGACCAATGCCAACTTCAGGTAGCACAGAGACTCTTTTCTGCATTGACAAGCACTGAATTCCTCATTTAAAAAGCAATCAAAGAAAAAAGTTGACTTTTAATGTTTCAGTCTCCCTCTACACATTATGAACTCAGAGTAAAGACATGGGCTTGTCTTCAATGAAGTGAGGGTAAAGACAAGCCCACCTTTAATGTGTTGCTGTCTCAGACAATGGTGCTATTAACCTCCAGTTTGAAAACAGTTCTGTTTATGTGTGAGTTTACCTATGCTCTTCTTTCATCTTTATTAACCCCTTGGTGGCCAAACACAACCCAGCTGTTTTGGAAGCAGTATTCTTTGAAGTGCTGGCATTCCAGTGCACATTGATACTTCAAAAAGGGCTCACTTAAGTGCATGGTACAGTAGTAATTATGTATTCTACAACCACTACCTTATCTTAGACTGATCTTATTTTGATCAGTCTAAAGCTGCACTTTAAAAGATGTCACCCTAAGACACAGTTCATTTCTTGTTGCGGTTCCATCAAGATTAATTGTAATTAAACTGAAAACTACTCCTCTATCAGAAACTAACATGAAAAATTTATTTTGCCTTTGAGCAAAATCAGTTCAGACATGATTCAGACATGGAAGAATGGATGTATTGCAAATCTGCAAACAGATGCTTTGACTTTGTTGCTTGTAACTATTTCCAAATCTCACACATCTTACACCTGATAACAGTCAACAACTTCTGTTTTTCAAAATAACTCTAGTTAATACAGATCCCATAGACTATTATTCATATTGAAAATAAAAACTACTATAACATACAAAAAATAGGTACAATGCACTTCAATGGAGTTTTCTTGCTATTTGTTTGATAATGTGGAAATTTAGGCTGCAATATGAGCAATGGAATATAACAATACAGGTTGGAAGCTATCTAATAAAGGAGCCAGCTCAATCTCCATCTCCTTTGCTATTCCTACTGGTTCTGATGCTTTCACCTCAAGCATATGCGTAGACAGGACCTATATCTTTTCTCATTAATTACAGCGTCAGCAAATTTTCTGTGAGGAATAAAGTACCTTGAAATATTATGACTCAGATTAATTCTTTCCAGTAGTTTGGAATTTGAGATTATCATCTTTCAGCATTTCTGGATATACAGATCAACTTTTGACCAAACTAAGAAAATTTCCTCAGATGTGTCGTTTTGTTTGTATATTGTTCTAACCCCAGAAGTATTAAATGCAGGAATTACAGTAAAGCTTTTCCCAAAAAAAAATCTTAGATTTGACCTGTACCAAACATTTTAGCTTCACTACCATCTCTTCTAGAAGAAACAGGATGAAATCATATTTCCACATACCTGCACTTTAGGAGCTGTGCTAACCTGTATCTTTTTTTTATAGATCTCTTAACAGCTAGATACTTTTTTTGCTTCCATAAAAATGTAATAGTGTCCCCCTCTGATTCAGCAGATGGTCTTCTGTTCTACGTTCTTCTAAAGGAAGCTAAACTCTTTTTTCTTTTGTAATATGCTTTCAGAGTCCTCTGTCACTAAAATCTAAACCAAGTGTCCTTTTTCATTACCCCCTCCTAAAAAAAAAAAAAAGAAAAAAAAAGAAGTATCTAGCAACTAAATTAACTCAGTATTTGACAAACACTGAAGAGAGGAATAGGAAAGATGACTGAGATGTAGGTACAACATCCACAGTTTTCCTGTTCAGAATGAACCTCTGCAAGCTGGTGCAAGGTCTGTTAAAGATTATTTGCCAAAGTAAGCTCTGCATTCAAGAGAGACCAATCTGCCAGTTCTTTTGACAGGAAAGAGATTGCCCTCCGACTTATGAGTGATGGAACAACTCTGGCCTGCTTACACATAAAGTTTCAGGGGTTTGGGTGGTTTGTTTTGTTTTAAAGAGAAGCAAGTCTTCTCTGAGGTCTCTAAATGATGACATATCAAAAATATATGCATTTATCTTTTCATTGTGGACAGAATATGGAGAGATTAGAGAATTCCCCCCTCACCCCCTTGCTTAATCACAGCTTACATTAGGAGGAACAGGTAACTCGGGTTCACAGCATGTGTGGCTACTGCCAAACAGTACACTGAAGTGTATACTGTTTAAGTGTCTTAGAGACACCCAATTTCAACACTACCTGCATTTCTCCTACTCTATCCAAAATCAAAGCTTAGAATTAAAAAAAAAAACAAACAAAAAAAAACCAAAAAAGCAACCAAATATTCAACACCAACAAACTAACCAACCAACAGGAAAATAACCACCAAAAAAGCACAAACCCAAATAAAACCACATTTCAAGCATGTTTTAATAGCTAACACATTTCTGTGAGATCTAATTCAGGATTCAAAAATCTGAGGAGGGCAAAAATCTGGGAAATGACTTCATTGCATGATGATTGCAGGAACATATGTAAGAAAGAGTTCAAGTAACTGCAAACATTGTATCGCTCTCAGAGACAGGAAACAATAAGTACAAGGCAGCAAGACCACTAAAGAAGCACATGGAACAAGACTCTTAACTGTTACCATACTAACATAGCACAGTCAGGAAACAACAACAGGACTCAAAAATCTTTAAAAAGGTTTAACTTATTAAACATATTTCTCTGAAAACCTTGCAAAAGGTCTCTAAAAATAAAAACACAGCACTGAATTATGATGAAGCACCCTTTCCTAGAACATACAGAATATTGTATTTACTCAAGCTTTAAATGAAGTGAAAAGTAGCCTGAAAACATACCTTATCTTCTGTTATATGTAGTCAATGAGCCAGGAGATAAAAAGCTGGCAATTAACAGACATTGCACAGAGGCATGCTCAAAAGTATTACCTGACACAGTCTGCAAGTGAAGCTGCCACTGAACTGTTCTTTGCAAGGTGGTAGGTATCAGCTCACACCAAGAACCCACAGATGGCATAAAGAATACTGCTTTACACCTATCTGCCTCAGAGCTTGCAAGAACTCAGTGTGAAACAGCAGATACATTAAGCAGCATTAAGGTATAGACATTAGGGTCTAGACAAGTAGGAAAAATGTTTCCAAGATAGGGAAAAAAAGCTAACAAAAAGCTGGAATCTTTATTTGGAAAGGTGAAAACGCATATTTGGGGCCAACACCAAGAGGTTGGGAGGCACTATGTAGATGGTTTTCAGCATGTACCTATCATAGTCATCCCATATTTAGACAAATAAGGGACTATTTCATGCCTGGTTACTCAGTGCTAATTTGAGCTCCCTTAAATATCTGCAGCTTCAACCACCCACCATATGAAAGCTAGCTGAAGCTACTGAACTGCTTCCTGAGATTCACTGGTGCCTCAAGGGTCATAACGGTTCTGAAGACAGTTACTAGCCTCTACTGAAAATCAGAACTATCCTCTGGCTACCTTAACAAAAAGGAAGTGCAGAAACTATCTTTACTCATGTTACAGAAGTTACCAAAGGACTACTTGTGATAAGGCATAAGCAATGTTAGAATGCTAAACCACCCAAGGTTTTTATAACATGGTAATTGAAGAGGTTAGTCTAGGAGAAAAACTTGTATAGTGAAACATTAGAAGCACCTGAGAAGATGTAAACTTCTTTTCTATAGCTATTTTAAGATAGAAATCTAGCAATAGATAACTTGAACACTTTGAGCAATACAAGAGACATTGCGATACTCTTTCATGCACATCTCCTTACTTTACACTCAAGACTAACAGCATTAGCATTTAAATCCAATGCTATAGAACAGGATTGATAACAACAACTGTAAAATGAAAGCGGAAGAAACAACAAATTTGGAAATGTTTCCTGTTTCATCTCAGTGATTTAAAAATTAGTATGACTCATCACCCCAAATTCTTTCCCCTCTGTGTTAGCATGCTGAAAGATGAAGCGTTTTCTTGACCTGACAAAGTTCCCAACTTTTCCCTCTCCAGCCAGCTACTCCTTTATTTGCTTTTAAGCAAATTTACCAGCAACAATATCTCAGAGTTTCAAGTCGAATGTAAAAACAACCCAAAACAAAACCCAAACCAAGCAAACAAACCCCCCAAAATAACAGCAGGGAAACCAACATACCACTTTAGGTTCTTTCCCAACATTGAAATGACTTTCTCAATATTAAGCCGCTCTTCTTGATACAGCAATCCCTCCGCAGAGGAAAATTAAAGTGACACAACACTGTCACTCACAAGTGGAAATAAGTCATATGCAACGAAGAATCTCTGTCCCACAGACACTCAGTACCATTAAGAAATGCCCCAGCAGAGAGAACTGAGTAATCTGGGGTAACTCATACTGACCTCGCCCAAACTGCACCACTCCAATGGCACCACCAACCACCCAAACGACTCCCTGTCCCCTGCAGAGGAGGGACATGAATGCATCCACTGGACAGAAAGAGCACCAGAACGGCTGTACCTTTTCTCACCAAAAGTCTAACCTCAGATTCTCCATCCAAAAATGTCAGTGGTGGTTTAAGGAAGAGTAAGATCAAACTGATCATGTACAAATTTCCCCTCAATACACTGCCAGTTTCCAGCTATTTTCAGCCTAGGGGTTGTCCTGAGTCTAGTGTGGTTTGTCTATTTATACTCCTTCTTCCTCCTCATGTGTTTCTTTTCCAAGGGCTCATCCACAGTGGAGAAACAGACTTCAAACAAACCCAAGTACCAGTGGCCTCAACCCTCAAGTTTAGAGCTTGGAGAAAATTACTACAGTGAAAACCAAGAAGCTGGAAATGTGCTAATTTCTGTGAATTTCTGTTCTAATGTGTGACTACAACACCAACGTAGAGAGTTTTAAGTGGCACAGGCAAACCTTAGTTTCTGGACTACAGAATTCAATGTGTGTGTGTATAAATCAAGTATCTGTATAGTATGTGATACTGTTAATGTTCATTAAAAACAACAGTAGGGACACTGAAGAGAAAAATCCTTTAGGTACTAAAAAAAAAGCTCCTAACAAAACCATAAATTGCATGTTTAAAATCTGGAATGCAAATGTGAGAGCAGAACACTGCTCTGTAACAACCATACAATTCTCCACATTTTTTTGCTGGAGATGTTAATTCTTGCTTTATGTAAATTCTTCAGAGAAGATTATTTAAGACCATATCACTGTTCAATTATTGTGCAGATACTTATAAGCATAATTTAGGTATACTGCACTACAATGTACATTTTCTTCCTTGAACATAATCTTCCTCTCATATGTATAAGCTGTATGCGTAATTATCTGTAGTCACACCTTTTTCCGTATTCAGCATTAGAAATAATCACACATTATCCCAGCTAAACTAAGCTAACTTCCTTTTTCCAGAAGCCTATGACGAAAAAATTAAAGAACCCAAACATTTTGACACAGTATATGGTAAAACTTCTCCAAGAAAACTTGTTTACAGTATTTGTTAAATCCTTCACAGAAAACATTCCTAAAATCGCAGTAAAAGAATCGAGAAGTATTTTTCCTTTTTTTTTGCAATTAGCTTCTCTGCTGACAGAAGAGTCCATTCAGACTGACACTCAAAACTGAGAAAAGGCTGTTTCATTTTATCACAAAAATAGAATGCTTTCACCTTCCTTTTGAAAATAAAAAGGCCATACATTTTGTGAGAGATTTCAATGATGAGATAAAGTGAGAAGTTTTCTATTGCTGTAAAAAAAAAAATAATAATAATTATTTCAGAAGACAAGCCATTCTTTCACGTGTCGGAAGGAAGATGAATGCAGCCATTAATGAAATAAATAAAGCTCCAGAAAGGAATAAAACCCCTATGATTTACATGCAAACCAGTTTGGTGAGGTTTTTAAGTGACTTACGAGTTTTCATTTGGACTGGTTCAAATACTGAATATATACACAGCTACTTGTACTACATTTTCTTTCAATTAAAAATTAAAAATACAGTAATGGAAACAACGGCAAAAGGACTCAAATAAAACCTGATCTTTTGCTACAACTTCTCAAGGTCACAGGATTCATTTTCAGTATCATGCACCATTAAAATTTACTTTGTTGTACTAGTCGGTAAGAGGGATAGAGAATGTGGTTTTCAGAAAAGGGACGGCTTTCATCTAGACTTTCACCCTCTTTATAGGGAATAACTTTGCTGAACATTGGAAATGAAATACATGTGTGAAGCTATTTGGGCAAGCAGCAAATACAGCAATAGCAATGGATTACTTACCAAAGCATGTGATAGAAGTCACCAATCTTTGATACTAATCACTGCAATATGGTATTTTCCCAAAAAATTTCCCATGAAGGAAGGGGGCAGTGAGAGGAGAAGGGGCAAACTGACAATCATCACAGAGATTACAGCTCACTGTATGGGATTTGCGAATGAGAAATTAACACATTAAACAAATGTTTGTTGGCTGAATTTATTTTGTTATGTGGATTCAATGGCTTCTGAGTGTTTAATAAACAATAGGTTTGTAGGTAATTCTACTTGGCCAAAAGTCTTCTAGAGTATTACTTTAATTTCAATTTGCTATACTTGAATAATTTGTGATAAAATTTCACAAGTCAAGTTAGCTGTGTTAAGAGAACTTCAATTTTGCCACATAGAAGCTGTTGCCCAAAGTATTTCTTTGGTTATTTCTGTACAAAGCTGCTCAATATGGCCATGCTAAAGGCTTTGGAAGTTCACAGCCTGTATACAATCAGTAGGTGTTTGCTAATGGTAAAAGAACTTTGAAGATGCTGCCCATCCTTCCCCAGGTAATCCCTCTCAGACTCCCCCCCCTAGCACACTTCTCCCACATCCCTCTCAGATTGTGACCTCACATGCATCAAACCCACACAGCAGAACAGTCTTACTTCCTATCCATGACAAACACGCATTATAGAAGAGACAAAGAGCCTATGATGTAACAAAGAAAGTATCTAGATGTGGAAGCCATGGAAGATGAATATATGAGGGGAATGATAAGCATACATGATCTGCTGGGGATCAAGCTAAGGGCAGCTGGGTATCAGCAGGACAAGAGACAGAGTATAGAAAGGGTAGCACAAAACCAGGTTTGGCTAGGACAAAAACATGGGAAAAAGCAATGAAAGGTGAAGAAAGAAATCCCATGAAAAATTAATGGGGACAAATGGAGGCAAGCAAGAGCAGAAGGAAGGGGGAGGTGCATATAAGAATATTTCTTCTATGATGTCCTTTTCAGGATACCTTCATACCATACCACAATATTAGCCTGGTGCTCATTTGTGGTTTTTCTGAAGAAAGGGGTGGTATGTGTATGTGTATGCTGAACATATAGTGCGGCCACTTCCAAAATTTCCCTGTCATGAAGTAATCTTGAAGCTGCTCCTTGAAACTGCAAAGATCTCAATCATACAAGGCATGTCTTACCTACCACTTAAAAAATAAGTAAAATTAAATTAAACTAAATACACCACCACCACCGCCAGCTAAAATTACATCTTAGCATCTTCAGCAGCAGTAGTAGCAGGTTCATGAAAGTCATCAAAAGAACCCATCCAAAACTGTGAAGTTTTTAATGATGTCACTACAAGGTTCTTTTAAGTAAGCACAGATAATACTGTGCTTATGCTGCCTTTCAATGTTTGCATCAGGAGCCTGATGCTATACTCAGACACACATTGCAGTAAGGCAGAGCTAGAAAATGTTTTTAGGAATACGATACAGAAATAGTACACTCTCCTCCCCAAAAAACCTAAATAAAACCCGAAGAAACAAACATCCCTCCTCAATACTTTAAAATGACTTAATGAGGACCACAAAGCACATTAGTACAGGTATTATAAAGAAATGCAGTTCCTGATTCCCAGTTTTGATATGGTTGCTCTTTCTGTCATCCTTAAAATGGCAATCCCTCAACTATTTATTCTTGAGGGTGCATCAAGGACTAGTAAACATCAAAGTCGAACGCTATGGTTTTCTTATTCTATAAAAATTTAGGAACAAAAAATATTTGCCTTACTAGGGCAGAGAGAGTACTCACAAAGGCTATCTGCTGTGTTTATAATTTAGAAAATATTGTTTCAGTAATCAAGCTTTAACGCTGGTATTTAGAACCAGAGACCATAAGAGATGTATAATAAAATCCACAGATACAAAGGGCATGATAAATCCAGTGTTTAAAATGCTTTGGGGTTTTGGTGGCTTGGGCTGTTTTTGGGGTTTTTTTGTTGTTGTTGTTTGGGTTTTTATATATAAAATTATATGTTCCTTTATTTAAAAAGAAGTGTTCTTGCATTGCCAGCATTACTGTACTGTGAAACAGCATTTTCCCCCTTAAATACACTACTACCCACAAGCATATGCTTTGTGTTTCTAAGTATCATTAATAAGGAAGTTGTCTTAAAGCCCATTCAAGTAATGGGTCAATATTCCCAGATCTGACATACGAAAGGACTTCTAAAACCAAGCTTGTCTTTTTTTTTTTTTTTTGTTGTTTATTTTCTATCTATTTTTTGCTCTTGTTCACCCTCCTTTGAAGTTAGTCTTCAAAGCTTCAATATCAAATGGAATGCAGCATTAAGGATTTTACGACACTATGCTACTTAAACTTTTATTGTTTTGTTGCGAAATCATAATAAGAAGGATTAAGTTCTTCTAGTTGGAGTTGGCTTTTTTGTTTCTCTTTTCCTTTTTCTCTTTTTCTGCAATTTACTCTTTTTTCAATTCCAACATGCCATAAATCTGTATCATGCCCCTCTTAGTCTTCCCACGTAGACAAAATAATGCAGTTTACACTTAAACATGTTCAAGAAAAATTAACATTCTTTATCATTTTCTAGCAGAGACAGTTAATACTCTCAGGTTACATTAATAGAATTTCTGCCATTGTAGAAAGTTTGATAGCACTCTTATTTCAATGTCTGAATTTTTCTCCTTTTTTTGACAAAGACAAATGATTGCCATCAATCAAGATCCAATCGGGTATACGCAGAGTCAAGCAAATGCATCACTCTTTACTGGTTTTCCTGCTATTTGTGCAGGCTTTGCTCCATATTATTTTATAGAATGATCAAAAAAGCAGCCATAAGATAGATCATTCACACCCACTGTAAAATTAACTTTCATGAATAATGAGAGTTTTAAACCTCAGATAATGTATATGTTATACAGAAGATATTGCTGGAGTTCATTTCTGGCTAGAGATTATGTAAATGATACTATATGACCTTTATCATTACAAACAGGACATGCAAAACACATATTATTTCATACATCATTCTAAAGCAAGTCAGTACCTAAAGGAGAATCATCCATTTATAATGTTCATGGTGAAGCGCTAAGGTTGCAAGAAAATGATATGAAGTACTTGTGATATTTTTGACTAATCCTCCCCCTTAACCTGTCACTTATGTGCTTTAAACATATTAGAAGTAACAAAAAGTTTATTTGCTGTTTCTTTACAAGAAAATTAGTATTTTCTTTCTTGATAGAACAATCATTTATCTTATGACTAAACTATTCTGATAATAACCATTTATGTCAAAGCAAATGATGTTGAATTAATAATACATACAGCTATATTTATATAATGAATGAACAAGCAGTTCAATTTTTTTATTTTAAATAACATTTTAAATCACTTTCCTTATGTTACTTCCTTATTACTGAACAATAAGCTGAGCAAAGTTAAATTGCTTAAAGATCTCCCAAAGATAAAAGGTACCATTCACCATGAAGGCTAGACAGTAGACACATATGGAATCAATGATAAACTCTAGGACAGATCTAGTCAACCAAGCAATGCTTGGACTGCGTTATTCCAGACTTATCTGCACCAATGAGAAACAAAAAGAGTATCAAATGTGTTTTTAATTTTGAGACACTCATGGTTCTTAAGTATTTAAGGGCCCGTATCAAAGTATCTGAATAAATATATTAATACAAAATTATATATAAACATTAAGAGAGAGAGACACACACAAGCACACACTGAAATGTCATATAGCCATCAAAGAAATGCCAGTTCCAAAACATCAAAAACATCTGGTATGATCAAGCAATAAAGTGAAAAACTTGGTTAAACTGACTGCATATTATTCTTATGTTAAGAAGTATACGGT
This sequence comes from Loriculus beryllinus, assembly GCA_039877255.1. Taxonomy (NCBI): domain Eukaryota; kingdom Metazoa; phylum Chordata; class Aves; order Psittaciformes; family Psittacidae; genus Loriculus; species Loriculus beryllinus. The sequence goes on from JBCJKH010054583.1 coordinate 28,433, forward strand.
GCCACACAGTTTACCTGTTCTTAGTTCTCAGCGTCTTTCTTACTTTCAAACCTTCTATCTACCACTTCTTTCATCCAGTACCTAATACAGTCTTATTTTTCTGACAGGTTCAGTAGCCTCTGCTGATCTATTGGATCACTCACAGCTTTAGATACTGATCATACACCATGCTTCACATAATCACAAGAGAGAATTTTATTACATCTCCAAGTTACTTCACACTCTGGCATTAATTCTCCAGTACAAGTACACTTGTAACACTTGTCCTTAAATCTATACAGTCTTCCACTGGACTATTACCCTTGCTAGTTGGGTGGATGATTTCTTTTTATTGAAGACATCTGAAGACACATAAGGGAGAAGATGGCTGGAAAAGATGGCTGCAGTCTTCAGAGAAGAGCAACAGAGATGGTACAGAACCCAAATGACACTGGATATCTAATCTGTCTTTTCACAGATAGTCACTGATACCTTACCAAAGTATGAAACCTTGGACTCCAAACTGAAGAACTTCTGGGTATCAAGAGCAATACTGCTCAATAAAGGCTTTACTCCTTAAAAACAATGTATTGTGGCCAGATAATTTGGAAACCTGGCAGAGGACACTTACAGCTTTAATCTCTTCTGTGCCTCAGTTTGCCATCTGTAAAATGGGAATAATTATGAGTCACTGTAAAAAAACTGAAGATCTGTTAAGTCAGAAAAACCCTAGTAAAGCCCACAGGCTTCTATATTCAGTATAGAATATAATCTATTTCACAGTGTTAGAAACAAAAAACACTTTACTTAAATTGCAGAACAAAATTTTACCTCAGCAAGAGCTGGAATCCAAACTCAAACAACATCTGAATAGCTGCTTAGCAGTTGTCATTCTGTGCACTAAATGTTACAACTGTCCCAAGACCAACAGTATGAAACTCTTCAATTAAAAACAGTTTCATAGGAAATGCAGGTCCAAAACATGGTTGAATAAGTAATATCAGTTCTGAACCTCACTAAACTTTTGAGCTCTTGACTTTGTAACTTTAACAATTCTGTTAGGGAACTGGGGTGGAGAGTAGATGTGTCTGTCTACCTCTCCTCCACCCACTGGAGAAACAGAAAAGAAACAAGGCCAGAAAATAGAAAATATAGAAAATAACAGAAATAAGCTATCACCAGAAAATAACAGTCTAGATATTGCAGAAATAATTGCTTCTGGTTAGATGGATTTTATCATATAACACTTCCTGACTAAGGAAACAGTTGCCTGCAGCCATCCTGATCTTTGTGTGCTGTCATGTTTTAAAACAAATTTGTACAGCAATTTTCTTTAGAAGGGTCAAGCCAGGGCAGACATCTCTGTGTGATACTCAGAACTTTAGAACTGCAGTTGAACTGCTGTGGCCCTTCTCCCATACCCTTTAAGAGACCCTTATCAAGCCCATCCGAGAATCACCAAGAAATTCTGTTCTGACAGACTTCCCAGCAGTATCACCAATATATATATATACCTGCATTACTAGAGCAAATTTAGTATTTAAGTATTATAACCCTAAATGTAGATAGTTATTCTTTCTCCCCTTCCCTCAGTGACAGTTCTGGAAGGGATATAGGGATACTTCATTTCACCTTTAACTGAAGCCACTGTTTTCATCAACTGTAGCTCCCAGTTTCCAGAGCCTTGTTATTTTCACCCCTATTTCATGTCCCCCATTCTCCTCCTGGTCAAGCGTCCTTATGGCCGTCTTCATATCCTTTTCCACCAAGAAGGGACTGCCTTTACATACATTCTCTTTCTGCTTTTCTTGCCATTTCTTTCCAGAATCTAAAACTGCACTGTGGAGCTGAGTAGTAGAGGCAACTGTAGCATGGAAATAACGGTAATTTATGTTGTCCTTGACTAGTTTTCTGTTTGCTTTTTAGGAGGTCATTTGAAGCCAATGTATGGGCTAATCAGACACCAGGAGTTCCACATACCACTCATTTTCCTCTCTCCAGTTGCCTAATTACCTCTGAAATATTAGTGTTCTAATCAGTCATGGCTATCACAATTCTCCATAAAGCAACTTCAGCAACTTTAGCCATTCTGCCAGAGCTGCAGTTGAATCAATGGCACCATCATTTACCTTGACCAATAGCACTCAAAGAACAAGCTCAATGGAAGAACTCTTCATGTGAAACAGAAAAGCCTCTTCAATGGAAGATATAAGCTAATCAGCAGGGTCAAATTACAGACCAAATAGTGAGGACTGCATCATGTATTGTAAATATATTTTAACCTCTGTGAAGAAAACAACCTTATTTTTTTGCCTTTCTTCTCCCATCTATGTTCAGAATGCATAATAGTCAGTATGTCTTCAAAATCATACCTGCCTAAAGCATTGATATAAATTGGGAATTTTTCCTCCATTTCTCATATGGAGTTCCCAGCAACTGTCCTGTTTGCATTAGCTGAAGTAAATGGAAATATCCCCTCAAAGAGGCAGCTATTAATCATTTTCTAATACATGCACCAAAAAAACCAAACTAATATAAAAAAATGGAATGCAAAATACAAAGGGTGAAGAGATAAGGAAAATCAGTTTTACTTTTGAGCTATGGGTTGGTTTTCTTCACGATTTCTTCATATTCTCTTTTTTAGGGGCATCCAATATCTTTAGTAGCCTCTCTTTCAGATAGTTTTCTAATATATTAAATGCCTCATAATTATATTTATTACTGTTGTGCCATTTGGTAATTTACTTTGTAGAACTTGTGCAGAATTTGCTTTGCCTGTATTATAAACTCAAATTCAGTACAATGAAAGATAAATTAAAGATAACTGGGTTTGTATTTTGTCTTTAAATTGTATTAAAATATTCTTGCCCCTCAGTTTGAGCACATAAAGGCATCAGATATTCCAATGTAAGATAAAAACATGTTAGATTTAAAAGCATAGTTATTCTGAAACAAAACTGGCCACACAGTATGAAACAAATTAATGATGTCACCTAATGACAGTATGCTTCAACCAACTTACTACTTCCCCCCCCCCCCCGCTTTTTGAAGCCTTGCTGTCTTCTGTTTAAAGGAAGAAAAACTTGTGCTGTCATCAGTTCTGCTCAAACAGAAAAACTGCAAAAAATTACACAAAAATAACACACTCTGAATACAAAAATAATTTACATAATAGATTAAAACATATTTGTAGGATAAACTGAGGGCAAAAGTTACCTTGGTCAGGGAGAAAAGCATGAGAGTTCAATGTCTGGCTTGTTCTTTGACCTAAACAACTTTTAGATTGGTGTCTAACAATACATGCTACCATACAGTAAAAATAAGAGTTTGTATTTCTCAATACTTGCTTGCTTCCCTGTTTATATATTACAGAGTTTCGACCAAACAGAAGATATGCAATGACTTAATCCCTAAAACACTTCTGAAATGGTACTATGTGTATATCATGTAATTGAATCAATAAATTTTCATGGCCCACTGTTTACCTTCTGCTGCAGAATGAACTGTAGTACAAGAACTGGTTACAGCCATTATACTGCTAATGTGGCAAATACTATGGAGTCAGTTTGAGTAAACTCTACAAGGTTACAAGGTCAAAATAAAAGACTGCATAATTTATCAGATCAGGCAAATCATTTTGAAAGTACAGAGTTAAGTGCGGCATTAGCCTGAGATTACCGCCTTTCATGAAGAAAGGTTAGAATCAATGTTTATTCAGTCATACTATAGATGGCATGTCCTGTATAAACTTCATTCATTTAAAGAAACCCTTCCTGACACTGTCAGTATTTAAAACAGTGGAACATAAGTAATGCATGCCATTCTTTTGGGATTACTATCCCAAACCATCTAACACTGTTGATCTTTCAAAATACCAAGTCCTAGATTATCAGAAAATATCTTAAGTAACACTACTGCTTGCAGTAATGAGAACGTTTTTTACTTCCACAAAGTCTGCGGACAAATTTAGTCAGAAAAATAACACAATTATAATCTTGTCTATGAAATATCAACTAGGAAACTAGCATGAAAAGCCATCTAAACCCCATGATATTTCTGATTTCTTTTCCCCCAAAATTTACTGAAAACCTCAATTTCTGTCCACTTTTACTCTGGCCTCAGCATTATAACATTAATGGCTTCCTACTACTGTTCACCAGTTAAAAATTCAACATAGTCTTATCAGGCTGACCTATATGAGTACTGGTGAATAAAAAACCCAAAAATAAAAATCAATTAAACCAGTGAGACTAATTCCTCTGGATGCACAGAATCTAAACTGTTTTAACCAGTTTAGGTTCTGTGCATCAAAATCAGTTGTAAGTTTTTGTCTTTTTTTTTTTTAATGACTGTTGGACAGTTGAAGGTATTCAAGCGGAAGATCAGTTGTGCTGGAACTAGTGTTCCATGCTGGAATTTATTAAAAAGCAAATCTATGGAGACTGTTTAAACCTTGGCATGCTAAAAGGTGGAAATGGAAAGAAAAATGTGTTTGGGCATGAGAACTGGAAAATATTTAAATAAGCAAGCACCAGTACTACAGGGAGACTGAAATGACAACAGAGAAGTATTAAGCCTCATCTGATCTACAATAAGAACACTACTCGGCCTCTATTTCACAGTCAAAGCAGACTGCATTCACTAAGGAAGAGGAAACTCAAAGGTAGATATACCATGTAAAGGTATTCCCCTAATGGAACAGGAGAAGCCCACACATCCTCAGTTTCCTACTTTATTGAATGCAGTAGTCATCTCCTGAAGAAACACCCTTTTGGTGAACATTACTGTAGTCTACTTTAGATGAAAAAAGGAGCCACTGTGGCAATGCATAGGAAAGGTACACCTCATATTTTGGCTAGTACTCAAGCTTTTATACTGATTCACTATTCATGGTTTGCCCAGTCCTTCACATGTGTAGGTAGTAAGAGAGTTATATGACAAAATTTAGCAGAATGTTAACAGCTTTTTTGTATGGTTAAGTTCTTCAGCAGTAATTTGTCTTACTAATATAAATGTGTATCTGCAATTCATATACACTATGCTGATGAACTGCAACATCCTTTAACACCATCAAGACTGGTACTAGTACACATTTTATTGCATGTACAAATAATAAATAAAAAAGTTTCCAAATGGAAAGACGTGGCAGTAGCGATCAGATGAAGCAGATTAAAATATCTAACTGCTCCACCTGGATTAGCAGTGGGATTGAGTATGCATGGATCACAGCTAAATTTGTTTTAGCAGTTTGTGGAGACGGAGAGATGAAATGCTAGCCCTCAAATCTAAATCAATGTGTAACTCCCTGAAACACAGCATTTGGTATAAACCAAAATATAGCAGGCCCCAACCACT
>JBCJKH010054586.1:0-14356 GCA_039877255.1 Loriculus beryllinus
ATATGAGAGCCCCTATCCCCTATGTGCCTAAAAAGAAGCTGCTTCAAGCTGGGATCTAAGTTCTTAAAAGATGGAAAAAAGGCAGTGGAAGCGTAGAAATCTACTTTCATATTCCAGGATATTGCAATTACCTTTTTGACAGAGAAAAAGCCGTGGGAGCTAAAAATGGTAAAAGATGCTCTAGGGAAGGAGCAGAAACTAGAGAATCCATTGAACAGATACAGAGAGGTATGTTTAGAAGAAGACAAGGACATGGTGGAAACTTAGATTTTAGAAGGTCTCAGTGGCTATTCTAATGGGAGAAAAAAAAAAAAAATAAACCAAATCAAAACCCAAAGAAACAGCAAGAAAAAAAAATAAACCCAAAACAAAACACAAAACAAACCACAAAATACAAAATAGGAACAAAAACTTTGGGAGAGAGGGGGTAGGAGGGAAGGAGAGGAGAAGAGGGGGGAGAAAGCAAAACCCAAACAAAGTGAAGAATCTGCAGACGAGACTGAGATGTCAAGTTCTTCCATGAAACTGATCTTGAAGACAGACCTAGATCATCTCAAGTATCAATTGAAAACAAAAGTTAGGGACACAGAAATGAAAGACTTTTTGACCTACATTAAAAATCACACACAAAAAAACCCAAACCCTGAACTGTTTAAAGGGCATTTTTGTATCTTTAAAGACTGCAGCAGTTTTGGCTGGGATAGAGTTAATTTTCTTCACAGTAGCTACTATGTGGCTATGCTTTGGGTTTGTGCTGGAAACAGTATTGATAACATAGGGATGTTTTAGTTACAGCTAAGCAGTGCTTACCTTTTCTGCCCCTCACCCCATCAAGTGCACTGGAGGTGCGCAAGGAGTTGGGAGGGGACAGAGCCAGGACAGCTGAGCCCCAGTTACCCAAGGGATATTCCATACCACATGATGTCATGCTCAGCATATAGAGCTGGGGGAAGGAGAAGGAAGGGGGGAAATTCAGAGTGACGGCATTTGTCTTCCCAAGTCACTGTTATGCATGTTGGAGCCCTTCTTTCCTGGAGATGGCTGAACACCTGCCTGATGATAGGAAGTAGTGAATTAATTTCTTGCTTACTCTGCTTGTGCACGTGGCTTTTACTTTGTCAATTGAACTGTTTCAACCCACCAGTTTTCTCACTTTACTCTTCTGATTCTCTCCCCCATCCCACCAGGGGGGAGCCAGTAAACAGCTAGTTAAGCCAGTAAAACAGGCTTGATGTCTGGAGTTAAAGCACAAGAAACCACAGCCCCACTTGCTGGGTCACTGGGCCTGGCCTGATTGAAAGAACAAAGAAATTCAAACTCTTCTGCAGAGATTTGCTCAGCTATCAAACTTTTGCAACCATCAGCCTGATTGACATGTGCAACATTCTTGCCTTTCTTTTATACTAGCTAAGGCAGACAATACCATATCCCTCCTGTGGACAGCAAAGACTGGAGGAAGCTATTTTGTATCTGAACTAATTTTTGTAGATCCAACAGGATTCCTACTCTCCATTTGCACTGTTCATCTAACTTCAGTCTGGCTTTCTCAAGGCTGCACAGCTCAACAACGCATTCTAAACCACTCTGCAAATGGAACCGTTCCACCACTGTGGCTTTCTAGATGTGGGTTAATTTGCTTCTGAGGCCTCCACAAATACTCTTTCCCATTCAGCTTCCCTGAACACAAAATATTTATAATCTTTGCATGTGTACCTTAGGGAGGAACACTACCAAGTTTTGCAACCAAGCCATTAGGCCATATATCTGAAGTGTATGGTACTTCACACTGAACCAAATGGTAAGGGGTCTGAATGCTCAGAGAGCTGAGACAGAAGGTGCAATGATATATTTCAGCTCCAGGGATCAGCTGCCTGACAGTGACAAGGCAAAGAATTGGAAACAAGTTTCCCTGTGGGTCCTGGCATTTTCTGGACATAAAGGTGACACATATTCAGCCCAGGCTTGAGAGTGTGGATTTATAAAATGCAGACAAACACATCTGCTGCATGTGCAGTCCTCCAGCTTTGAATTAAACACTGAGGAGGATTGAAGAGTCAGATTTGTTGTTCCCAGGTTGTTCTCTTAATGAAAGATTATTTTGTCACTGGAGACTAGGGAGAGTTAGAACAGCTTCCAGACTTGTCCTAAAACCTAACTTCACCCAGGTAGTCTGTATGTGAGTTGGAAAAAAACTCCACATATAAAGAATAGCAATGAAACTAAAAGATGAAATAAACTTTTTTCTTTCCCAGGTCCATACCAGCTGAATAAAGATTGTTTGGCACAAATGCCAAACTGAAAACAAACAAACAAACAAACAAATAAGTAAATAAAAAATCAAGAGCAAAGTGTATAGTTCAGTAAGCAAATGAACACTTTGTTTTTATCTTTATCCTATAGTGAGAACAAAGAAAGTTCACCTTCTGTGTGCCCCATCTCATGTGACTCTATACTCATATGTGGCTCCAAGTTTTGAGACAGATCTGCCTAAAATCTATTACATTTTCATCAGAATGTAAATAGACATCTCTAACTTTCAAGTACAGAAAAATAAAAATGAATAGGCAGAATGCAATGTTAAAATCCAGGGGGGTTAATTCAATCTCTCTGTCACTTCTCTGCCCACTTTGTCTGCTGGGAAGGTCCTCACTATTGGGGCTTTTGAATAAAACATTGATTGAGTAACAGAAAACTCAGTAATTCCCTTCTGGTCCTTAGAAAGTCACGTCTTTGTGCCAAGGCCCAGCCCCTTGCATCCCTCTTCTCCCAGTAGCTTCTCCATCTGGGCTGCAAGCTCCTAGTTTCATCTATGACTCTTCCTTTACTGCTTGTCCAAGTAGAAAGCCCACAGCCAGCAGGCCCTGTAACTCCACAGGGAAAGGGCAATCTAACTCCTTCTACAACTCATTCTCTCTTTGAACCAAAAAAAAAAATGTAGCCCTAAGAACAAACCTACAAAACAGATCAAGTAGGTTTGTGGAAACCAGCCCCAGTAGTATTCAATCTGCAATTATTTCCTGCTGTGTCCTCAATCAACAGTAATAATGGACATGAAGAAAACTGCATCAGAACATCTCCATAATTTATACAAGCTGAAACACTTATATTTAGTGCTAGCCCTTCTCTATTTACTGAATGCATGAAGCCAAATGTCCTCAGGCTTCTAGAAAGTTTGCATTGTAGCTGAACTTTATGGCTTATATGCAGCTCTGATTAGCAGCCAGACTTTCTGTGTTGGCCCCTCACAGATGATGTGTTGCAAAAGTGTCATTGAGATATTGCTTCTTCCTCACTTTCTCCAAGAATTTTTAGTTCAGTCTTTATATGTCATCACAGCTGGCCACTTTCCTTATAGTTTTGGAGGCAGATATACCTTGGAGGCAGATGTACATTCTGATTGCTTGGCAGCAGAGGGTATATTGCTGGAGCCAGGAGAACAAGTTTAGAAGGTGAGATAAACATATGTTTTATCTCTCAAATAAAGATTGGCTTCTGTAGTACCTTAACAGTGAAACTCAGGAACCTCCAAAGGGCCTTAGAGCTATGAATTTATAAGAAAGTGAGCCTTGGGTTTTTTGTTAATATTTTTTTAAGTTAAAACATCAGGTACTTTCTACCTTTTTTAACACTTTACTATAAATCAGATAGAAATATGAAACTTGTTTCTATTGCTCAACACAAAGCCATTTGGGACACGCTGCTCATGGGAATTTTTATCAACAGTTTTTGATCAATAGTATGGAAAGGGGTTACTAGTCATGGAGAGTAAGTAGCAACAATGTAGGAAGGTCCCAGAAAGCATGTAGGAATAGTACAGGCTTTATTTCACAGACCTCCAGAGTGATTTTGGAAAAGCCACACACTGACATTAGTGCTCTGATGAGGTCAACATGTGATTTCCCATTGATTACAATAAAGAGAAAAATAAAGCTTTAATCTTGTAATGATTGTATTTCTTTGTATAAAACAGAAGAGAATAATTTAACTTTATGAACAAGATTGCATATGCCATGTTTTACAATGCTTAAAGTGGGAGCAACTATGTCTATATAAACTATTCACATGGGGTCCTTTGCATCTATTTCATAACATAAACATACATACCCTTGTGCTTTTGTAGTCAAGTGTTAAAATAGCTTTTTCTTTACATAGCTTCCTTCTACAATACCAAAAGGACTATATTTAAAAAGCTGTATCAGTTGCTCAGCATTTGTATGCAATGTATGCATTTTGACCCACTTCTGAATCTAAATAAAAATAATCTTTGGTCTTTCCTGACATTTTTTTATTTTTTCTTTTTTTGGAAAACGTTTGCTTTCACTCATCTTTTGGATCAAATGAGCTTTTTAAATCCCAAAGACTTAAAAAAAAAAAAAAAAAAAAAAAAAAAAAAGAAAAGAAAAAAAAAGAAAAGAAAAAAAAAGAAAAGAAAAAGTTTTTTATACTTCAGAATGCTCCAATATTGGTTAAATGACTATGGCTGTATTACTGATACTGCAGTAAGAGATAATGTTATGATAGGACTTTGAGCAACCAGATTTTCCTGCCTATGGTAAGGGGTTGGAACTGGGTGATCTTTAAAGTCCCTTTCAACCCAAATCATTCTATGATTCTATGACAAAATCAAAGCAGGAAAACTCAGCTCAATGTGAATATAGAATACTTACATTCAATCTGCAGGTAAATAAAGCAATAAAGAGTTAGGATGCTTTTAGGCTTTTAGGACATCAATGTACTTAACCACTTTTAGCATTAATCATACAAGTGCTTTGATTTATTTCCATTGAACTATTATACTTTGATAATGACTGAACTTACTGTTTTGCAGGAATTTATGGAAGAAAAACATTTTGTAAAGATTCTCCTCTCCTTAGCACAGGAACAAAAGAGAGGGTCAGACAAAATAACAGTGGACACAGTGGACAAACAATGCCATTTGAGAAAGTTGCAATTCTTATAAATATCAGTATATACTTCACTTAAAGCTTACAAAGCTGTTAATGATCTGGTACAGCAAATATGATATAGAAAAAATATAGATTCTGACTCTCTTGGTTTTGGTTTTATGTAACACACATTACTTGAATAGCAGAGTGGGTACAATTCCAAGTGTGAAATGTTAAAGTAGAACACAGATCAACAATTGATTATTTAGTTGCAAGTTGGTGAGTACATTTTTTTAAAAAATTGTGCTGGGAAAATTTACCTTCAAAGTTAAGAAATTGTGAATGGCATATCAGTTTCCTGCATTTGCAAGAAAATGAAGTGTACATGTTTTTAACTTATAATGTTGGCCAATGTTTGCTTTGCGATGAGAAGTGCTGTAAGAGAACCAGTTAAAGTGCATATGAAAGGTGTTGTGCTGGGTGTTTAGAAATTCTTATGTTATAAAACAGATCTACTTTTATCTAGGTTGTGCAGTTTACAGTAACCCTGATCAGAGTTTGCCACAAATAACTTCATATCCCAGGATTCAGAAAAAGCATAGAAACCTACAAAAACATCACTCTGTGATTTGGTTCTTAAAGCAGTAGAGTGTGCCTTAACACTCTGCAGAGTAAGGGATTTAAAATATAGGTTCAGCCTCAAGCATTATTGTCCTTGATAGAACAGCAGGAGGTAAGAACTGCAGGCAAAATTATCATAGCCTGAAGCCAACCCAGCTGCAAGAGGAAAGGGAAAGCAGGAGCCAGACAACCCAACAGAATCATAAGCCAGCAGCAGGACAGCAGTATGAAAAGCTGAACCCAGCCAAAACTGGAACCACTTTGTTATCAGCAATTAGGATTTGGGATTATAGTAAGGCATTGTTTGATTTGTGAAGAAGAGATGACACAACTGTGATTCATGCATTAGGCTCACTAGGATCCGAACACTGCGAAGAATTACCAGAAGAGTCACTTCCCATGAACATTCAATGAGGAAATGAATAAATTGCAAATAACAACAACAACAACAAGCTGTGTTATAAGAGCATGATTAAGCTGCAAGTTCAAGTAACCCAAGTTTGGACAGAAAGCATTCAGAAGTTTAGCCAGCCTTTTTCTAATCCTTTTTGTGCATATGTTATGAGGTGACCATTAATTGCACGCTCATTATTTTCTGGATAGGAACCCTTCCTAATTGAAGTGCACAAAATGGATGATGTTCACAGAGCAAATGTTCAGAATTGTCTAATTTTGCCAAGAAATGTTTTTCATGATCTCATTGCTCTGTTCTTTAAGATAACCTAATTGGTTTGGCAAAGCTTAAAAAAAAAATAAATAAATAAATCAAATGAATACAAACAACAAACCAAAATGCAGCAGCAAGTACCCAGCTTGAGAAAAGTATCATTGTACCACTTAAAGTTTTTGAAACTTATTAGTAATTGTTTAAAGTTTCTTATAATGGACAGTACAATAAGTCTTAGCAATAGGCAGACACATCTAACACATATTATCTGAAAACTTTGAAACATCTCTTGTTCTCATGGGCTATCTACTGTTAAATTCAAAGACTGTATATAACCCTTAATCTACTTTAATTAAATATTCTTTTCTATAAAGATAATATTTGTACCAGATTCTAGAATTATAGTCACTTATTTCACAAGGATACGTGTGTCGTTCAATGAAGTGTGTCTCTGATTCACCTGGGTTATTAAACCTAAAGTGTGGCCTGCCACTAAAGGCACAGATCTTTTCTCAGCAGATTGGTTCCCCTCTTTGAGCTTATGATGTCTTGATCTGACTGAGACATCTTAAATGCAACATCTGTCCTTCACATCCATTAATCAATACTATTAAACATAAAAAACATTCTTCAGGACTAGAAGGAGCACTGCTCTTTTTCTGCCTGTCTGAAGAAATTTAGCTGGATGTATAGAGAGAGCCCTGTAACACCTAAGTAGCATGGTGTTAAACATCATTGAACTTGTCTAGCAAGCTTTTTAGTCACTTACATTGTCTTCAAAACCAGTATTTCTTTTTAATCTTTTCTTCATCATTCCATCTTCATTTTCCTACATGGAGGAACAGAAAATTAAAAACAAAAACAAAAACACAACAAACCCCAAAAACGCACACAGATGCAATACAAGAATGGTTTCTGATAAAAGCACCATTTCTGCTTGTGTTAATGTGGGACACAAGGGAGTGTGGGAATAATGTGAGGATTTCTAACTCCTTCTGGTGGGACTCTGAAAGGATAAAAATTACAAAATTTCATCTCTGATTTGTTTAAGAGATGTTACAGTTCATAATTGCCACAAATATGTGAGGTTTTTCCTAACTATATTGGTATCCATTAATTTCCCCATAGAAGACACTGGTGATAATTGTGAATTCCCCATATTATCACAAAATGGCATCATAGACAGCTAAATGTCAATTGGCTAGTTACAAATAGTAGGTAGAATACTGCTTTAGCAAATTTTCTGAGAAAGCATCTCTTGTAGAAATATTATATCTGTTGATTATTTTGTCTGTTGTATTCTTTCTCATCTTTCACTTACCATCTGTTTCTCTGCTTCTTTGTTTATAGCCACCAGCTTTGTTTTCATCCAGTCCACAACATTTTATGGTATTAACAGTGACCAAAGCACAGAACTCAGAGATGTGGTTTTGTACTGCAGTTAAAATGCCTAATTTAATTCCTCCAAACATATATATCACCATATATATCAACCAAATAGACATTTCTGAGATTTTTTGAAGCAATAGTTTTGTCTTAGATTTTACTATCTTCCTTTAATTTTTGGTGTGAGCAGAAAGTAGCACACCATGCTTCATCTATCTATGATGGGTTTCCACTTGGTTTACCCATAATACTGTTACACTTGGAAATTTAAGTTATCAAATAAGATCTAGACCAACACAAATGTTCCATATTTCTATGAATTTCTAACAATGATGGATTTTATTGGTGTTATATGCAATGAAATGTGTGAAGTTAACAAAATCCCTCAGGGACTTGTTTCATTCAAATCTCTTTTTTCGGTACATATTGATCTGAAGGTATACTTTATTTTTATTTATGAAGCATTCTTCATGTGCCTTGATTATAATACAGAACTTATGAGCTGTGTTCCTAAATATCTTTTTTTTTATTTCATTTTCTCAGTTATGCTAACAGTAATGAAAGCTCTGAGATCATTATCAGGAAACTTTATAGCCCTAAATTATTTTTTTTTAATCACGTTTCTTGCTGTGGAAAGAAAACTCACTGTGGAAATAACAAAAGAAAATATTGCGTGCATATTCCTACCTGAAACAAAGTGACAGATTCAGGTATTTGGGATGAATAGATATTTTGCTTATATAAATTTATAAATAATTTTTGGGGGAAATGTACAAGTATTTCTTTGAATTTTGCTGAAATGATGTATCATGTCAAACCAAAGTGTCAAAACAAATACTTGTTGCTGAACCTGTAGATTTTATCATTAGTGATACATTTTTGTATCAATGTGTTTTGTTACACGGTTTGGGGCAAAACAGTGTGTGATCTGAAGTGAATGGTGCACCTGAAGATGGGAAGCAGCATCAACAACACACTCCCATAAAAAACATCACATTTCAGAGGATTCATTCCTTTTTTTGAGCTTTAGAATTTGCACACAACCTTTTTGCGTACTCAGGAGGAAGACAACAGACAGCAATCAAAATGTTCCTTGCCATTAAGAATAGACAGGAGACTCCCTAGAGAAAAAAAATATGAGTCCAGATTTCCACTAAGGGACACTTTTCTCAGTACTGTTACAGCACATTGTTATTAGTCCCACAGGGATAGGATTAGATCATCTACCGTTTGTCAACTTGTACACTGCTCATTCAGACCTCTTGTTTAAGCAGTGAAGAAAGATAAATTGAAGAATTCCTTTCCTGCATGACTGCGGAGTTTAGACTAGGCATTAAATTTTGGGGAGAAAAAGCAAAATAAGTTGATAGCAATTCCCAGCAATTTAAAGAAACCTGTCTGGAAACTTATACCTGAAATTCTTCTGTTTCCACACCTGGAAATGTGATATTTCATGTCTCCCGTACACAAATGAGCTTGTTTTATTATTTCTGAATTACCACTCATTTTACTTACAGGCCACCATTTTGCTGTAGAAACGGAGAAAATTGCAATAGAAACGGGGAAAAATCTTCTCTGTCATTTGTTTTCACCACTATGCATTAGGAATTTGGAGACTGATGGCATTTTCAGGTCCACGATTAGAAACTTTGTTACCCGCAGCATTTACAATGCCTTTGCTTGTCATGGCTTGCCTACACAGAAAGCCAAGGTGATGTTTTAGAGAACTCTGGAACTGTTGGCAGCTCTACAGTAGCACATCAGGGGTGTATGGATGGCCATCAGTGAATAAGCAGTTTTCTTTATTAACTTGTCTGAGCAAGAAAAAGTATTATGAAATACCACAAAATTAGCTTTGTGAAACACAAGGCACTCTCTGCTGGTTTCATTTAATTCCAAATAATTTTAAGTCACTGGTTTTGCCAGAATAATTCTGCTCTCTAGAAATTATTTTCATAATGGCAGGCTTTTAAAACTGGAAACTTATTTTAGAGTATGAAGATACTTCCTATTCTCCCCACAATAAAGAGTTTATTTAAAGAAAAAAAAACAAAACAAAACAACATTCTTTCTGTTTCCAGTCCTTATACTAGTTCCCATTTAGAGAAGAACTTCCTTTATCAAACTTCCTTTGAAGACTGCATAAGATATAGCCAAGACATTGGATCATACTACTGACTTCATACAATGACATGCCATAAAAACATACTCAGATTGAAGAGGAATCAAAGACACACAAGTGTTTTCACCTATTTCTATTTGTTGAATTTTACAATATGGCAAAGTTAGTTTGGATACCATTAAAGAGTGTGCTATTTTTCACATGTAAACCCAAGCTTTGTAACTTAGAGCAATGGAATTCAATTAAACTAACTTTGGGGGAAAAAACAATTTTGTTGAATATGTATTCCTTTAAATTAGTGGTTGCGATCTAGGAATAATTAAAAGCAACATGTTTTCCTGGCAGAAATGGTCCTCCCAAATACACAGATTTGACAGATCACTCAATTAAACATTAGTCAATCAATTATAATGGTTTATGTACAAAAATAAGAAGTTTTTTTAAGTACTAAATCAATCAATTCCACCATTCTAAAATAAGTCCATAATTTAGTAAAATATTGTTATTTCCCTAGGTGAAAGGAATACAATGGCCATTCCTGCCAACCACTCTTCCCCCTGGCTGGAATGAATGTGACTTTCTGAATTAAAAAAGCCAACCTATGTAAAGGCAACTTGGCTGTCCAAACTCACTTTTGAAAAACAGAAAATAGGTATTTTCAATGCACTGGGTTCTCAGTACATCTGTCAGCTCCAGTGATATGCCCTTCTTAAAAATACTGTAGACAGAGGGTGTTCCTCAGTGCCCAGTAGATTTTGCTCCAGGACCTTGTATGAGTTAGGACTGTGATACACTCCTCCACAAAGAGAAATAACTGACAGCTTTGTTTAGGTTTTGTAGAATTTGTTTCTTGGCAGTGTTACATAAAACAATGCACAAAATAGGTTAGATTCCTAAAATGGGTTTAGTCTTTTACAACGTAAAGTTCTGACAATAAGTCTGTAAAAATAAGCTGTAAAAGCAGACCTTTCTGTGGCCTGCTGTAGGCATTTCAAAAAATTAAAGAACACAGCAGGTTCTAAAAGCTGATTAAACATGTGTACAGGACAAGTGAATGGCTGCATTAAAACTTTTCCATCCTCTTTTGAACTATCAGTACTAGGGAATTTTTGTTGAAAAAGCTAAACGGATTAGAGTTAAGTCATGATTAAGTGTTTTCAACTTCTGGTGAATGACTAATTATTTTTAAATAATTTTGTGATTTTCTTCTGCTGTGACAACTTCACACTCCATTCAGCAATAGTGGTCTGCTAGCCAGACATAAGAAATAAACGAATTTACTAACCAATAAATCAGATCTGTTGATTATCTGTACCTTCCTACTCTCAAACATCTGGTGTTCTTAGCACTTTAAAATATCCCATTGAACTGGAAAGGCAGTTTAAAAAATACAAAGGCAAAATCCTGGCCCCATAAAAATTGATGGTAAAGCAATGGAACTCCACTGCCCTCAGCAGTGTTTCTTATTCAGTATTTAGCAAACAATTGATTACACCCAATTCTTACTGAAGTCATCTGGGAGCCTAGTCAGGCCACGTGTCTTCTTCCTTTGCATTTTCCTCATTTAATATGAGTATTTAATGTAAAAAAAAAATAATTTTTCCTTACCTTTTCTTGCTTAGTGATTCTGACTTAGTATATACTTATACTCATTCTTGCTTAATGATTCTGAGCATGTGCTGTGGAAAAATTATGTTGCCACATTTCTATCTTTTCTTTCAATAAAACTTTATTTTTATTAAAAAAACCCTTTTAATATTTTAATATTTACCCAGCATTTTAGAATACTTATTCTAGATACTTTCCAAAAAGCTTTTCATTCCAACCCTACAAATCTATTCTTCATTGTTATAAACATTAAACAACTTTGTCTAGCTACCAGCTGCTACTCAGCACAGCTGTCAATATGGCCAACAGCCTTATTCAAAATCATTAAATAAAAGAGCACTTTTTCTCTGCTACAAGCTACCACCTTTCACCCAAGATGATGCACCAAATGGATGTGGAATACCATTTACGATATTAATATTATCTAGTGTTTACAGCTAATGGATTTATGTTACTGCTTCATTTTACAAGGCCTCTTTTTGTCTTTTAATTTATCCTCAGGTCTGCTGCTTTATTTTTGTTCCATCATTCTTATAAAAGCCATTATCTTTCCATTAGCAAACCTGTTGAATAACTCTTCATATGCTCTTTGATCTGTCCAGCAGCCGTTTGCATCCTTTGCAGTGAGTTTTTCAATAACACTCAAGAATTTTATAATATGAGTTTGCTAAGAGCTACTTCACACACTGTGGTACATTTAATTAATGCAGGATGGAAGAAAGGTTTGCAACCATGTTGCTGCTCTTTGCTGCCATAAGAACTCCTGGCCTTCTCCTCTTTTATGCAAATCACGTCACAGACATTTATGTCAGTGGAAATGCTCTGAAACTTTTTTACGTAATAGTGGACAAAATGTATTTCTCAAAACCTGCATGAAAATATTTGTTCTTTATTTTTGCATTTGGTGGTTTATCTGAAGAATTGTCTCTACAAATACTGGATCCTTTTAATATTATTCTGACTAGACAACGTGGAATGTAACTTTTTTCTTGAGGTGCATTTACTTTGTACCTGTTGCGTGACCACAACACTGCTTAGTCATATCCAACAATGGTTCAGAAAAGAATCCTTAGGCATCAATTTGTACATTGTATCTATCAGTATTGCCTTACCACCAAAGTGATCCCTGGTTATGAGACATGCTGGTGAAAAAGTCTTTTCCATCTCTCATCTCAGATGTTTAAATGCCTTCTTTTCCATGGTAGCCTGCATAGAGGTCATGCTATGACTCTGTGCCCTGCAGAGAGATTTAATGGCACAGATATGAATGAATTAGAGGATACCTTATGCTTCTCCTGCATGTCCTCATTCCAGGAGAGGACAATGTTCAGTGGGATTGTATTGTCTTTTTCAAAACCTAAGTTTTTCTTTCCAGTATGAGCAGAAAGCACATTTTTAATGCCACAGCTTATGAGGCATCCTAATTTCAGAAAGCAGGGAGATACACTTAGGGAGTTCAAGCTGCTAAACTAGTTCTTTAAGCTATTTCTTTAACAGAAAAGGATCACAGATATCCACTGGATTTCATGGACAACAGCTAGAAATAACTTCTCTGACAAGCAAATTATTATTCTCCACTACTCTTTTCATGATTCATCTTTTATCTGCAAAACAATAACAAATATTGCACTTTTGTTCTCAGAGGGAACAGTATCCTGCCATACTCTTTATCTGAAGCAGTCCTGTAGAGGCAACAGAAGAACAAGGAAGGGATGTTTTAACGTTGTGTGTTGGTTATTAGAAATAGATAATCAGGGACTACAATATATGGAGGGAATCCAAATTCACTTGCAGAAGAGCAAGAAGGCAACTGGACCACGTGTGGGACTTCAGTAGAACATTTAGGATTGCAATAGACTGTCATTAGAAAGCAAAACACTGGTAGGTATGACCTTCAGGCTGCTCTCAAGTTTGATTTTCACAGCTGGTATGCTACTGCTACACTTGTCCTTTCAGATAATTTTCTGTACTACTGATTTATTTAGAATACTGAGTAAATTTCAAGATGATTTGCTGAGAAATAGCATGATATTATTCCAGTTTCACAGTTTTGTCTTTTTTTTTTTTTTTTCTTATTTTGTGATACAGAATTTAAGTGTACTCTATGCTAACTTTTGATATTATGTCTGTTTCCTGTATGGTTCTCTACATATTTTGTGTGTGTGTGCAGCTTTGCTTCTCACACAGGGATGTAAAAGAAAAAGCTTTCCAGTGACCTATTCTGCCTCAGGGATGATTGCTTTTCTGAGATAAAGGTGAGAAAATTTGTTTATGAGCTAAGTGGACTGCAACCTTTCTGCCATTTCATTTTGCCGTTAGCTCTATTTAGCAAAGGAGTTACAATGTTGTGATCTGACTCATGTGGGAGCTGCTGATAAAAAACTTTCTTTCTTTTTTTTTTTTTTTTTTCTTTTCAGGAAGCATTTACTGTCAAATAAATAAATCCCAGGATCAGCTCAAGAACAGAAGTGTTCAGAATTACTCCATTATCTTCAAGTCTTTCGCTGTCATTTCCTCTATTCTGAAAGCAGAGCAAAATCAGTCACTCCATTTATCTTTCCTTTTCAATACATTCACCTCCTGTAAGGCCCTTTTAAAGGCCTACATATTCTGGGCAGATTCACATTGAAGTATCTAGAATGTCATTTTGTTTTTTTCCTTCTGCAAAATCTGTGTGCTATCACGTCTCATCCATTTCCTCTGAAGTCCACAGGATTTGCATCAATCCCCTGCTCTGGAGTGTGTGAATGAAATTATGGAATTCTAACTGTAATATTTTCAATTGTTTCTGTTGTTCCAAAGAAGGTATCTCCTTGATACCTGTGGGTAAAAAATTTACTACTCTGTCCTTTTAACACCAGGTAAAGGCAGGTTTTAATTGCCTGCTGTCGTGATTTAAGCCCAGCCAGCAACCCAGAACCATGCAGCCACTTGCTCACTCTCCTCCTTCCTCCACCCTTTCCCAGAGGGATAGAGAGGAGAATCGAAAGAATTTAACTCCCATGGGTTGAGATAAGAGCAGTCCAGTAACTAAGGTATAACACAAACCGTTATTCCTACCACCAA
>JBCJKH010054586.1:19949-46729 GCA_039877255.1 Loriculus beryllinus
GGTGTAGTTGTACGTATGCTTAGACTCAGGTGACTGAATCAAACCCTATATATCATAGAAAACAGGAAACCTGAAATGTTCCCAGTGTTATTAGACAATTAATTGCCTGTTCATCCAAGCACTTTCAAGTCTTCTGAGTTTCAAATGTCAAAGCTATACTCTAGCAATAACATTCACAACACATTCATAAGATGGGTAGAAATTATGTTTATTCCATTGAAACATTTACATTTAATATGTTGAAGGGCTATTTCCTGTAAAGTCTACGTTCTCAAGTCATTCTTATTAATTCATGCACTTTTATCATGTTCCCCTTTAATCATTTAATATAATAATCTTTCAGTCTTTCTTTTCAGTAGAGATTTTTTTTCCATACCAATAGCTTGTTCTTATCTATCTTCACAGCCTATTTTTGCAGTATGTTTTCTCTGATAAGGAACTAGTCTAAAGTAAGAAGTATTAGGGCCTACAAAAGTGTCAGTATGAAGGACATTTTCTATATTACTTACCATCCCATTATTTATGCACCTCTAGAACTTATTTGTTTCCTTTCAGCACAGCTGTACGTGGAGCAGAAGTTCATGGTGAACAGTCCATAACATTTCCCTGCTGCCTTTCTCATGAGACATCTGAGTAGTCTGTATTTTAGCAATTTTGTATCACTAGTGTAGAATAGTGATTATGCCATTGTTGAAGACAAGTTCAGACATGTAACACCATTTACATAGCAGCATTTTCTTCAAGAGGCTCTCTGGTTCTCAACAGGGACATTGCCATTGTGTTGAACATTTTTCCTATTTGATTAAGTTCTGATTAAGTTCTTCACAGATACGTCTAGTTATAGTGGTTTGGGTTATTTACACATATTTCTTTTTTCTACCTCACTATTCAGTTTGTGAATTGTAGATTATTCACAATGTGTTAAACATTGATCCTCATATAGAACCTTTAGAAACACAGCTGATAACCTTTCATCACCATGAAAACTGACCTTGAATTCACACTTCTGTCATCTGATTGGTTTGGGGTGCATGAATGAAGCACAGAATTCTTGGAAATTCAGGTGAATTGGGACATGCATAAAGCTTTTAATATTTTACCAAGTGATAGCAGGTAATTTGGATATGAGGTACTGGGCAGCCTTGTCAAAATGTCACAAATCTTCCTAATACAAAATAAAGTTCCTAAATCACCCTTGACAAAGCACCCAAGCTATTGTCTGTTTATACCTAGGGTATCTGGGGAGAAACCCAAGCAAATATCTACATTTACATTGTAGTATATTGTAGTACATTCAGAATATAGAAGGTATACACCTAGAACTGACTTCTGGATCAATGTTCTGTTAAGCTAACTGCACTGAGTT
This sequence comes from Loriculus beryllinus, assembly GCA_039877255.1. Classification (NCBI taxonomy): domain Eukaryota; kingdom Metazoa; phylum Chordata; class Aves; order Psittaciformes; family Psittacidae; genus Loriculus; species Loriculus beryllinus. Next base: position 21,316 of record JBCJKH010054586.1, read on the forward strand.
TTAAGCTTCATCTTGCATATCTGCCATTACCTACCTAAGCCAAATAATTCACGGGTAGTACTGGCTGCAAAAGAGACACACTGCATTGCAAATCTAGTGAACTGACCAGCAAGCTGCCAACAGTTACCTTCATTCGAGTGAGCACTGCAAAATTACTGATGCTTACAAGATTACTGGTGGTTTCATTGAATCTTTGGCAAATATTTCATAAAGTATACATAGGAGAAACATCTATAGAATCATAGAATAGTTAGGGTTGGAAAGGACCTTAAGATCATCTATTTCTAACCCTCCTGCCATGGGCAAGGGCACCTCATGATAAACCATGTCACCCAACGCTCTGTCCAACCTGGACCTGAACACCTCCAGGGATGGAGCAATATATTCCAGCATATCCTAAAATGAAGCTGTACTTCACCTGACATCTCTAATAAAGGCCATATTGACTGTGTTGGGTGCAGGTTATCTCAACTGAGAAAAAATACCTGCTTGATTAAGGGTTAAGTGACTAGCTCTTCCAAAGAGTATAAATGGCCTTGTATCTAGTAATGCCACTGCTGCATGTGAGTTTCATAATAGATGTGTGAAAGAAAAGTTAGCTGCATTTTAGCTCTTCCATCTTCAGGATATCTAGTTATAATTCTGATATTTTATGTGTGTGAAATTTGCGAAATTTGTAATACTGTTCCCAAATTCGGCATTCAGTCTACCTCTGGTCTAAATCTGATTCCTATTTAAGGGCTTAGTGTTTGGGAGCTAAACATCTTATTGATGCAGAATATCCTCAGTGTTCTTTTTTTTCCCATAATGAGGATAGAACTCAAAATCCCTTAAGGTTATTTCCTGTGTTTTTCCATTTGTCAAATGTAGCAATTTTTAGTGTCTTTAAAACATTTCTATGTAATGTGTCATTTTACAATCCATTGAGATAGCATATGTCAAACACATTTATTGACAATGATATATTAATTAGCAAAAAATCACTGTGATGTGTGAGATGAGAACAGAAATTGAGCTAGCATTTCAAGCAGCAGTAAGCTATACACGTCCACAGAAGTATAAACTTAAAAACCAGAAATGCCCAGTTAGGCAAACATCTTCAAATGATAGGGCTGCTTCAGAACACAGTTAAAATAGAACACATATGTCCACAAACGGTAACACAGGTGAGGGTGTTATCAGATGTCCAACTCTGAAAAATAGCTATAATAATAGTGATACTATTACACATACCCCAGAGATCTGTATGCACAATAGTCTTTAAAGATGGGAAAGTATTATTGTAGTCATACTACAGCCAGGGAAATTGAGTCATAGAAAGGTTAAATAAATGTTGCTATAAAGTTCAGCATGAAGTCAGTACAGAGCTCCAAACAAAGAAATTCCCTGGATCATTCCCTGAGATGAGCACCAAGTTTAAGCACACCAATTGCTAAACCTTTGCCGGGTTCTTCCAATTAAAATATTACTGGCATTTTATGAAATGACACATTGAATCCCTGTTTGCATAAAAGAGCATTCTGCTTACAGGAACCTGTTGTTCATTTAATTTTCGTATTACTGAGCAGATTTTTTTTTTTTGGTTGGTTGGTTGGTTCGTTTTTTTTTTGTCCTGGAACCATGCAGATAAGAGTACAAGGTCAGAGCAGCTCTAAAACTCTAGCTGCTGTATTTAATTCTGCTCTGAGATGTTGACAGCAGCTGCTGATATGGATCTTTCACAAAGCTGACCCTTATTTGCTGCCACTGCTGGGATGTTTCTATTGCAAGGGAACTCTCAGAGCCTAAACCAAAGGTCACAGTTGTTCAGTGCACTGCATCCAGTTCCCATAATTAAAAACATTCATTAAACTCTTTGGTTAATGTACCTGTGTTTTTATCTGAGAACTCATTAACTATTATACACATCAAGAGGCAATTTTAGAAGTGCAGAGGCACTGCCTCACTTTGTAGATGTGTGGGAATCAGCTGTAAATTGAAAGAGAATAATGAATATTCGTTCTCCAGGAATGAGATCTGTATAGGCAAGGCCCTAGCAATGCCAGAACTCACCAAAGCCAAAAAGTTAGCAGTTACTTAGTATGTTACAGCTTTCAGAGATAATTTCTTAGTAGAGCTTTCCATATCTGGACAATAGACAGCAACAATTTGTTCATTCTCCGGTAATTTCTTTTGTAATGTTCAAAAAGTACCTGTGGAGATCAGAAATGACATAAAATGAAGAGATATTTTGTTGAGGACTATAATATTTAGCTTGTTTTCAACCAAACTATGAGAGTTCTAGGAGTGATGGATTGGATCATACACTTCTGGTGAGACCTCATGTGTTTCTGCTGCAGTCCACAGAACACTGGCCAAGCAGTGAATGTCCCTTAATGCGTGGGTTTTGACAAGTCAGTAGAACCAAGAAGGGACTTGCATTCCGAACAGTGCTTTGACCTTCAAAGCCCATAATGAAATTTTTAACATCTCTGCTCATTTGCTGCATAATCTTAACCTGCCTAAATTTACTAAGCTTGTAATGCTGGGAACATATGCAGCTATTGGTGTTGCACTGCTCATGCAGGTCCTGTGTGTAGGATTTATACTATTTCATCTGCAGGCTCTGTCACTGTATTTTCGTTGTTCAGAAAGATCTCATGATTTTGGAGTTTAAAAGGCGAGTGGGGAACAGTGCAAAGGGCAGTGGCAGATGTGGTTTGCAATCTTTGTGAATAACTAATGCATTGTCTCTAAAGAGAAACTGGAGCTGTCCATTTGTTGTGTCATCTACTTGAGATCCAGTAATACGGGGAAGTGAAAGATATAACCATACATGCAAGTTAGGCAGCTGAAGAAGGAGGTGAGATGGTGATCAGCATGTTACAGGAATGCTCAGGGGGGTGATGCTAATGTTCTCTTTGGACATCTGTTGAAACAACACAATCCAAGAATGAGTTTTTATTTCTGATGTCTGAGAAAGCAAATAAAGCACATTTTTTTTTCCTCTGATCTTATCAAATAACAGGCTTTAGTCCCACCTATGCCACCAGCACTTCCAATTAATTATTGTAAGTAGCATTTTCTTCACGTTGTGGTTTTTGTAAATCCCATTATTGGTAGTTTGTTGTTTCTGCTAAATGGAAAATTCAGTCTCTGGATTTCTGGATACTTCAGGTCACTCTAATGCTGTCTGTCTTTGAGGAGTCAGCTCTTAAGTATCTTTTTTTTTTAATAGTTTCAGTGTAAAGTTAGGGTGGTTTAAGTAACTGAGACCTGTTGATACAGGACAGATGGCAAACTGGTAGTTCCAAACTGATCAGTCATCTGCAAGCAGCTTTTCTCACTTTTTTTTAATTAATCATTAAACTCATGTTATATGCTGAATAATAGCTTTACTGTATGGAATAACCAAAGCCTAGTCTTGATAATGTTTTGCTCTGATTATTAACATTTCAGTAAGATCAAAAATAGAAGTTGTTACCTGTGATTAGTGGTCCTCTGGTATATAAAAATATTGTAGTTGCTAACTTTCCCTGCTTATTTAAAAACGTACATGAAAGACTTCTGTCCATGTGGCTAGAGAACTGCATATGCAATTGGACTGAAGAGGTTCCTAATTAAAATTGCTTAATGTTTCTGCATTGCAGAAACACAAAAAAAGAAACCCAAACAAACAAACAAACAAAAAATCCCCAACAAAACAGTTCGGGTTTTTGTGCAATTTCTTTGAAAAATCCAGACTACCGAAACAGTCAGGCTGAGTACATGGAGTATAGAAATGGAGATACCAAAGGAGATTTAAATTCTCTTTAGTCAGTACCCTGTATCTGGTAGTCCATATCGAACACTTAATGTAGTGTTTAGAGATGTCTTTAACCTAATATTGTATAATTCAGGAATTTCCTTAGAATTCAGTGTTCACTTTTGAACATAATTTTTATCGAACTTAGAATGTACAGTGAATGTAACCACAAACCCAACTTGAAACATTTTGATAGAGTTTTGGCAACAATTCTTCATGAACATTTGTGCAAATAAAGTTTCACTGATATGAAATTTCTTTGGAAAAATGAATACGGGGCCAGTGGCTGAAATTTATTTTCTGATTAACTGTAAATCCTTTTAGGCAGAAAGCAATATGCTTCCTGCTTTTTTTGCTCAATGTTTCCAAAAAAAAAAAAAAAAAAACCCAAAAAAAAAAAAAAAAAAACTTTTCTCTAAAGCAGATTCTGGTATTCATCAATGATAAAAGAAACCCAGGTAGAGTAGTTGAAGTTATGTCTTGGTGACCATGTCAGGATTACTTCTTGGCAGGTGCTATTTCCTTGGACCTTGTGAGCAGGTTCTTCATTGTGTAGCTCCTCATTTTGCTCTGTTTGCGTTGCTGACAAGTAACAAAAAAATTCCTGCTGTGAACACAGCAAAGAGTGAGGCCCACTGAAATGTCCTCCTGAATACCCTGGAGTTTAAATACTGAGGAAATTTCTAGGATCTGTCCTCCATCAGTATGAATTGTTCCATGTTGATTAGATACTTAGCATGCAAGGTATGTCAGAAAAAATAGAAGCCAGAGTATTAAAAAGCCATGCTGCAAGTATGTATGTCTTTAGGAGAGCAATATCTGAATATTATTTTGTCACCAATAATCCTGCATGAATTCTGCTACTGCTAACCAGAATTTCCTTATAGAATGCTTTGACAGAGCTTCTTATACCTTCAATGCAGTAACAAAGGTTTGTGATGGTGGAGAGAGATGTCAAATCTGTACACTGTTAAATCCCAATAATACATGTTGTAGGTCTATAAAATTTTCCCTAGAAGTATTTTCTAGAGTATTAGAGGAGCAAAGACATTTGCCTTAAATAGTTTCACAAATTGTTGTGAAATGTTTTGTACAAAAAAGAGAATTTCAGGAATTTATTTCATCTTTATTGATTTTTAACTTTAAAGAAGGCAAAGATCAATATAAATTTGAAATCTTATACAAGGTAATATTTATTAATTACTGTGTTTGAGTCAATTATAGAATATTCACTTGCATTTGGTTTGGCAAGAAAGGAAGCAGAAAGAGTTCATCAGCTCAAATTCTTTTTTCTACTGCATTATTTTGGCTGTTGGTCATTTCCAGTAAGTTTCAGTTTTGTCGTACCAAAGCCTGAATTCTAATCTTGCTCTAGATTTTGTTAAAACTTTAGTGCTTATCTTATGCAGTCAGGACAAAATTTTCTAAGTGAACTCAGAAAATCTTTGAGCAACTAGAGATTGATTATTTTAGGAATTCTAGGATAGAAGGAATATAACCCTTGATGTCTAGCAAATGCCTACACAAATTTTTCACTGTAGTTTCCACTCCCTTGAGGAGTTTGTTCCATGCAGAACTATGCTGTTCTGCCTCAGGGCTTTTCAGTTCCTCTGCCTATTAGGTATTTGCTTTCGAGAGCAAATCCTTCTCCCATATTAGTTATATGTTTTTCTTTCTGGGACACAGGTTAATTTTGTAACCAAAACCAAAGGATGTTTCTCTGTAATCAGCCAGAGAGTGCATCACCAGAACTGTAACTTTCAGTCACTGAGAACAACCAGGAGCTTAAAGAGAACTTGAAGTGCAAAAGTAAGCAATGTTTACAACTGCTACAAGACCTTAAGCTGAAGTAGTCAGGAAGACACATGGGTATGAATATTTTATTGCAGAAACAAGGATCGTGGCAGAACTAAAAGTCGAGACATCAGAAAAGAAAGCCCTGGAGAGAAAGCTTACGGAATAGTTACTGGTAACAGTAGCCAATAAGGAATGAAATTGCAGAGAATAAAAGTATTGGAAGGCATAATTTTGATAAGTAGTACAAAGAGGTAAGAAATTTTTAAAGATTATTTTTGGTTGAGCAAAGATTAATTTGTATGTGGGTTTTTTTTCTGCATGGAAATGATCTCACATTCTATTGAAAAATAACCTACTTCTCTGGGCTATGTTGAAAGGAAATATCAAAAAGAATGGTTAAAGTGAATTAGTGAAAAGAATGCTGATCAGCTCCTCAGTTATAACCATACATAAATTGCCTTTGCTACTGATGACATCATTTATCAGTGGCAAAGGAGATATTAGGTCCACTATATTATATATGTGACATTAGTAAAATTATATCACAGCAAAATGTTATCAAAAAAGCTACCCTCTCCAGAGAAGTCAAAAATTAATTTCTCAGTAAGAACTGTGAACCAAGCTTGAATAATAAGGTCATCAGTTCTTCTTAAGACACACCAGGTATTATACTGAGGTTTGAGCAAATTTTGCAGTAAGATCAGGGAAATCCTATAGCACAATGAAAAGCAAAGGCAATCATTACACTCTGAACCAAAGGCACTTGTGTACCCTCCCACTCTCTCTCCTCAGACCTCTACATTTAATTGACTCAAATCTGTGCGTTCTCTCTCTTCTCTTCTTACCTTCATCCTACACTTCTGCCCTGTGATATATACTGGTAAAATGTATTTGTGTGAATTTTTTTCTTAAAAAAACTGCCATTCATCCTCTCAGTGTTTGCTCTTGGCAGGTGGGTTTGTGTATCTGGGATATCAAATAATTCCATTTGGAGTCTACTGAAGCTGAAACCTTTACCTTTTCTAAGCTCTTTCTTCCGTGGAGTAATCTGGAAAGTCATTTGGTACTCAAAAAAGAAAAAAAAAAAAAAAAAAAAAAAAAAAAACCAATAAACTAATATCTACAAAAACAAGAAGATAATTGCTCTAACATTTCTTAGAAAGAAAACCATTTATGGTGATATTGTGAAAATGTGATTGCAAATCAAACTTGTTAAAAAAATAGTGGAAGTCATTCCTGTTTATTATTCCTGTGAAGAAATCCAGATGCATAGAAGTGATAATTCAAAAGGATTTAAGAGTCCAACTTCCATGTGAGGTTTTAAAGCCTCTTAGCTCGCCAGTGGAAAGAAAAATATTTTCAGTCTCACAAACAAGTCTAACTGAATAGAGTCTACAGAGATAAAAACATGTATTCGATAGGCCAGGATAATTTGTTTTCTATCATATATTTTAAAAAAATAAATAAAAAGATTGAGTCATGATTTTGATTTTCATAACAAGAGGGGCTACATAACAGTATCTTCACTCTTCTTTCCCTTGTTCCATTTTCTTCCCCAAAGCACATATTATAAGATAGTTCAGGCATGCTTGTGTGCGTGCTCGAACACGTACTCCTCTGGTCACACAAAGATTGCAGCTGTGATTGATGCTGCTACAGAAATTTGCAGGTGATTCCCAAAATGCTTCAAATTAGAAATAAACCAAACGAGGAAGAGTGCAGGGGAATAGGAGAAGCAGAGACAAAGAAAATGAATAATTCTGTTTAAATTTTTAAAAAAAGAATGAAAGAAAGCAGAGATGCTCTAAAGACAAGAATTGTTGATACAGAAAACACAACATAAAGAAGTGCCTATGATCAATGTTCTATCTCTTCACTCTGTACTCATAGATCATCCATTACTGGTGATGCTCAGCTCCAGGCTCATTGCCATGGCTAGGATCCAATTTCAAGATCCATTAGCACTCCTTACCTCTTGAAGCTTCTTTAGATCAGTCCCTGCTCATGATAAGGAAGTTACACATCAATTTTCTCAATAGAATATAAAATAAGACACACCAAGACTGCCCTTGGCAACAGACATGAACTGATCGATGCTAACTGTTCACTAATTTCATTTATTGTTCAATGTTGTTCCACTCTATCTTGCAACCCATGGTATTCATAATAAAAAATAATGGAAAATCACAACCTCTCAGGCATTTCTAATATAAACAAAGCTCTAGGGTATAATGGATCTACAGGCTAATTTAAAGGTTAACTTGTTGCAAAACAGCTTATAGGAAGAGATTCATGGGTGATGTTTAAGTAACTAAGGTAATATGGGCAAATCACTGTCACTGTTTCACATCTGTTCAGCAAACATGACTGAACAACTGAATGGTTGACCCATGTACTCAAAGGAGTTAATGGGTTTATATTTATTCAGTGTTGGCACTGAGTACTCTAGTTTGTGGTGCGGACAGTTTGGCTTTACTTAATGAACTACCCCTGTGAGTAATTTAGATAAAAAGAGGTCTTTAATACTATGCCTCAGGAAGACACAGAGATACTGTGCTGGTATGTGACAACAATATTCCTCTTCAGACCTAGTGGCCTCCCGACATCTCCTTCTGCACAGGTTACAGGCTGGTAAAAACACCATAGAAAAGCCCTACAAGAAAGCCAAAGCCTACCCTACTTGTATTCCCTGTTGCCTTAAACCTCCCCTGAGTGATTTTCAATAGCATCTGGAGGCAGTCTCTTGAAAAGAGATGACAAGGCCCTTTCACAAGTAGCTATTGGCTTTTGAAAAGACATTCTGTGCATGGCCTGCCAGCTGCAAGGTACATCTGGGGCTAAGGGGTTCAAATCTCATATCTTTTCCTGACAACAGCGATGTTACCACTGATTAAAGATAATTCTAGAAATCTCCTTTGGCAGATGTGGCCAGTCGGTGAGGTTTAATGGTCTGGCTTCATATCCTTTTTTTTGCCCTGATCTGTTTAAAAGTCTTGCACTCTGCATCCTCCTTGCTGATGATGCCCAAGTGAAATGCACGGAGCAAGACCCAGAAGAGAAGCTGTCAAGCCTGCTTCTAAAAATAAAGGGTGATGCGATATAGGTTTATAGATGATTTTATGTAGAATAAGACAGCTCATTCCCTTTCTCAGTGAATCGTGGACAGCTATTAAGCTGGAGTATATTGGTCTTTAATTACCAAGAAGAAGAACGTGTTTAGATAGTGTAGTAAGAAATGGACCAGAAAAAAAAAAAAAAAAAAAAAAAAGTCAAAATAAGTTTTTCTAAATAACTTTTTTCCCTTAGAAAATTCCCAGAAGGATCATGGTGTTAATTTAAATATCTAGCGCACTCTGGCTAGTGCCCCTGTGAATGGAAGGAAGATGCTTTTAGAAAGTTTTGTTCAATGGAAATGTTTTCATATTTTGCATTTTAAAACTGTATTCCTATGTCAGTAATAACTTCCCTTCTCTCCCCTCCCTCCTGCCTTATTTTTATTGCCTAAGATAATTTTGAAAACATCCCTGCTGGATCCCTTGCAGGCTGCCTACTCCTCTCATGTATAAAGTTCATACCTTTTGTGAAGGCAGTTTTAAATTCTGACAGACTGGCCTTCAAGCTGGCACTCTGAACACTGGTGACCAGCATGGGAACTAGCACTTTCCCAGCCTTCTGTGCAGAGCTGATTTGAGCAGCCCCTTCTGGGACACACCAGCCGTGTTTCCAGACGTCCTATTGGAGTGCCACCTTTCAGGACGCCTGGGGACCATGCAGCTGCTCCACACCACGAGGACTTCGCTCAAAATAAAAATGACAGCAATGCACTCTTTCCCACCTGGAGCTGCAGTGATCACGCTATTTCCTGCTCAGAAAAGCTCCATTAGGCCTTTTTAATAAAATTAAACATTTAAAATGTTCAAACTGGATGTGATTTGTCTTTTAGCCATCTGGAACCGCAACCTGTCCAGATTAGATGCATGTATCCAGAGCATTTTTACTCCTGCCACTGGCTTTGTGCTGCCTTGCTGATCCCAAAAAGATTTACCACACATGTGTGCTGTTGCTTTTGCCTTTTTTTAACCCACCTTCTTCCTTTCTCCACAACTCTCTGGGACTGAACCTTACAGACTGTGTCATTTGGTCTTACTGCTGTCCCTGCCTTTAAGATACTGCTGGTCCGTTTGCATTGATCCACATATATATGTGTGCTCACCTTTAACATTTCTGCCACCATCACTTGTAATGTCTCATTACAGTTTGTGCACTCCTGCTGCAGCTGTGCTTTCTGATGCAAATAATGTCTTCAGTGCAAGTTTGCAAGTAGTGGGGTGAACTGGCTTTTGATGTAGAAATCTGTGAGGATTATTCAATGCCTGTTTAAGAGTAACTTGCTTATTTGTCCTTTCTGTGTGACATCAAAGTCTCCCAGGGTTCACTTAAAATTTGCATTTTCACAAAACCAAGGTACACTGCTTTACTATCTGAAACCACCACCACATTGTGAAATGTGGTTGAGACTGTCCTCTAAAACGTAAATCTGCTCTTCAGGTTAAGGTCTTCCCTAAAGCTTAACTACAAATGGGCACAGTTTAGCAGTCAGATATATTCCAAAAACAGTGTCAGTTCTGTATTATCTACACAAGAAGCTCACTTGTTTTGTTTTGCAGAATTTAGTAAGTCATTTGTCTGGAGCCAGAAGAAGAGCAGAAGAAATAATCCAGTCTTACACCTCTGCCTTCTTGCCTCTGAGGTGAAAGGGAAAAAGAGTTCTCAGTGGTCAGCCTCTTCAAAAACTTAAAATGCTGACAGTCAGCTCCCCTATGTCATATGCTTTATTCCTTTTAATTTGTTTGCTAATATTGTTCCCTCCACAAATCTTTCATTCTTCTCCACTGTTCAAAAAAATGAACTTCACCCCAGAAGTGTTGCATTCAGCATAGAGTAGCTGTAAGCCTTTCTTTAGATTTCACAATATGTCATTGAAGTTGTCTTTGAAACTACTTTCAAATGAATTCTGTCATGGTATTTTGTAGCAATAACTCTTTACCTGACACTCTTTATCTTTTAAATATCCTTGAATTTCTATTTCTCTGGGAAACCTTGTACTGGTAATCTAGTAGAAGCTACCAGTGTAAACCAATAATACTCTGTGTCTCATTTTTCCCCAAAAAAATGCAGCAATGTCAAGAGCTAAGTGCAGACACCCCTAAACATTTAATCTGAAACTTCAGTTTATAGATATTCATATCTATATATGATCATATTTATAGATGTTGTGTGTTTCTCCTACAGGTATTGCAGTATGTACTCTGCTGCCAATGGTCCCATTAAAGATCCGCTGAAATTTGGCAATAGCTACATTAAAAACTTCTGGAAGGGTCTTCAAGGAACAGTCCATCCCTCAAGATAAGATTAGCTACATGTTATCATTGCTGATAGATGGCTGTCTAGTGTATTCCTAAAGATGTGAATGGTGGAGAGTCTCAAAGCAAAGTATTCAACACTGGTTTTCTTAGCTTTTCATAGTTTAGATTTTCAATTATTCTATGGACATATGTCATACCTTCTCAGCTTTTTACAATAACCTTTCATACTTCAAGGTTTTTATCATGCCCTCTCTAAAGTCTTTAAAGGGGGAAAAAAAATTGCTTTTTCAATCATTCCTCATAGGTCATGTTTTCTAAACCTTTGGTCATTCTCATTGCTTCCCTTGAGTGTCCACTTCTCATCATTCTGTACCCACACCTGGGCACCAGAGTCTAGTTTGGGTCTTCTCTGCCAGATGGAGCAGAAGGCACCCATTCACGTGTCTTGACAAGCATAATCCTTTGTGATGCTTACCTTCTTCACAATAATGTTATACCTGGCTTATAGTTAACTGCAGCTTTCTTTCACATATAGATCCCCTTGCATATAGATTCTTTTCTAAGGGTCTAATGTTCCTCATCCTTCCCTTCATCTGATAGTGTTTACTTAAATGCGGCTCCTTTCATATATCTACGTCTATTCACTAAAAAAATGCAGTCATGAACCTCTTCAATTCTAATGCTGTTTTCCAACCAACATCTAGTCCTTCCTCCCTAGGTAGCATCTGCAAAATACTAATAATCGTGCTTTTTATTCCATTAGCCAGATGATGGTTAATGAAAACATTGAACAATACTGAACCTACAACAACCCCCAGCGTGCAAAGCAGTCTTCCATTTTTTGCATTCAATTAGTGGTAATTACTTCCTAAGCATGGCCACCCGGCCTGCTGCTCACCCTTTCCATGGTAGTCTTTTCAAAGCAGTATGGACCAGCAAATTCCCCAGTATTGGTCAGCCAGAGTCAAAGGTGACCAAGCACTAGCTGTGCCCTCGCCCTTGGGGCACAGTCTATCAACAGCCACACCACAGGTATAGTCCATCAACAGCCCAAACCATGGCAAGCGATAAACTAATGCCAGGGCTCAGCTAGGGACTCCAGACAGAAGCAAAAGGAAACAAAAGGCTAAAGGCAGGGCTAGAGACCAGTACTGCTGTCGCACTGCTGGGGCAGGGACTAATGGCCCTGAAGGGGCTGAAATAGTGTCCTGACCAGAGATGAGGGGGCAGGTTGGCTGAGGACATCTTGGCCTGTTGATGTCTACAGGGCCAACATATACAAGACTATCCTGTGAGACTGTCAAAGGTTTTACTAGAGATGTGGTAACGCCCACTGTGGTTTTGTCGCTTTCCCATGATCTGTTATTGAAGGTGGCTGGTTTGTTTTTTTCTCCTATGACTATTAACAGACATTATTTCCTTCTGAGAAACCAATTTCTTTTTGCAAACAACTTAGGAACTTAACCCTGTTATGAAGTGAAGTAGAAACCTCATATTACTTATTGTGCCTCTCTCTTTTCAGACACCCACTCCCCCTTTTTTTTTTTTTTCTGGTATGATGCCATTAATGCCAATGAAATATTAAACACTTATGAGCAGAGAGATAATAGATTTAATATTCTTCAGTAAGTTTTCACCAGCAGATGTGACCACAGCTTATACTACAGGTGAAAGGTAAACTGAAAAGTGGACTCCTTTCTAATGTACTTGATGCATTTGAGTTAGTTACTATGGCAATCCCACCCATGTGATGTTTAGCTTTGACTCACAGCTGCTGGAGTCTCTGGCATTGTTCCAGAATATTTTTTTTTTAACTATAATAAAAATGCTCAGACTATAAGCATCCTGCTTGAGGCATAAGCACCAGCTTGAAAGAAGAAGGTACCTGCTGCTTAAGCAATATATTTTATTTTTAGAGTTTTTTTAAGGGAAATAAACTAAATGGCATCTGCCTCATCTTACAATTTTCAACTTCGATTGCACAAAGTATGTTTAAAAAAAATTTCTAAGCTGCTGCAGTAAAAGTGTATTTGTTTCTTCTTAGATTACAGACTTGAGGGTCTTCACACAAGTGTTTTTTCATATAGAATAAATTGAGCAAACCGATGCTTGAGCACAGAGAGCTATCCTGTTCTTTGTGTAGCTCCTAAGGCAAAGGAATTCTGTATCAAAATAGACTCAGAACAATCCTATCACCTGCAGTCTGCAGAGTCCACGAAGCTCTTCTGCTATTTTTCAAAGCTCTCTCACACTTCTGTTTAAGACCCTTTTTCAAAAAATCCTCTTCCTTTGATCCAGATTGTATAGCTACCTTGTCTGCTCTTCTTAACCCACCTTACCCAATCTCTACTTAAGTATCAGAAGATGTTCTTTTCCTGTTCCCTTTGTTTTTAATGGTCTATAATGCTACCTTTGTTTTATTTTTATCCCTTCGTTCTCCATCTCATTGCTTTAGTGCATCCTGATCTTGAAATAGTCTAATTAAAAACATAAGGTGCATTCTTGTGGGAGCGGCAGACCAAGAACTCCTAATCCAGCTGGTGCTATCATTGTATTCTTAGAACATGATAACAATTGCTGTGACATTATGTGGAGAAAGAAATCTAACATGTCTGTAATAATCACTTCAATTTTATTTGAAGCCACTAATATAACTTATGCATCACCATATGGATACTGTGTGATGTATCACAAGAAAGTCTTATCATTGTTTGTTAGCTTCGCCATGCTCTAGTTATCAGAATATATTTTATCCTAAATTGCTTCCACTCTCCAGCTATGCTTTTGGTGTAATATCTACTAAAAATACTGACATTTTGAGACACTATATTATTTTAGTTTACTAGAGCTAAGTACCATATTACTATGTGTTACAACGCAAAAAAATTAACTGGGTTCTTAACGTAACTGTTTATTTTACTTGCTTGAAGAAAATTAGTTATAATTTTTCTGTTAATAGACCTTTTTTAAAATGCATTTAATATGCACATGGCAAGTTGATTATGTAATCATCAGCCCACTCATGTTCTGATGGTTTATTGATATCTTAAAGGATTTTAAGAAATACAATGATTTTTTTTTTTCTTACTTTACTAGGGAAATTTTAAGATCATAGTGAAAAAAAGGGATTGACAAAAAGAAACTCACTTCCTCCTACTCCCATTGAAAATTCTGCCTGGAAACCTGGCAAGGTCAATCAACATGCCTTGGTAGTCCAATTTCTTTTATAAAATCACTTTCATGAGCACTAATACCCTCTGATACATGTTGCAAAGTGCTACATGCTGTCATTGCCTGAGAAAATTACCAGCTACTTGATCAGGGTGAAAATACCTAACCATGTTATTTACTTTGCAATCTACCTTCTTTCAGGCTGCATGTTGGTGCCTTGAACCAATATCTGCTTAGGAGAAAAATTTTCTACCACAAAAGTCACAACTACATAGAATCATAAAATCATACAATTATAGAATCATTTGTGTTGAAAGGGATCTTGACGATCATCCACCCCCCTTGCAATGGGCAGGGACATTCATTACACCAGGTTGCTCAAAGCCCCATCCAATCTGGCCTTGAACACTGCTAAGGATGGTGCAGCCACAACTTCATGTGCTGAAAGAACCTGTCTGTTCTGTGCTACCTCTCTGTTAAATACTTTTTTGGATTATACTTTATCTCTCATTTCCATCACTGGTTTATGGTCAAACATTTTGCCTTTGATGTAATTCTGCCTCAGCTGTGCTTAAGAAGCCTAATAACATTAGAATTTTGTACACTGCTTACAGTCATCTAAATCTAAAGTGAAATTCCACTCTGTCTAATTTATACATAAATTTTAAATACCTCACAAATTATTTTTTCTTGAATATTTGGTTAAGTCTCTTCCAGTCGATAGAAAGTCTGGTAAATCTAAAGCTTCCAGAAGGAAAATTCAATATCTAATTTAGATGCTTAAACTTGATCATTCAGATTCTATCACTTATGATCTTTAAAAGTGAGAATTTCTATTCATAAATTAAGAAAATGCTTTAGGAACTGCTTAAGACATATAAGGCTCGGTCACAACATAGGCACATCAATCAGGTGAATTTGATTCATTTGAGGATTTTTTTCCATCGACTTTTCAATGACTCTGCTATTCTACTTTCTCAAATACAGAGCCCAGTTTTCCCTTTAGATCACATTGCAGTTGAAGATAGATATTCTCCACTACATAACAAATTTGGTTTGTTTTATAAGGAAGTCTTCCTGAGTGGTTCTGAAAACACCTGATTTTTAACATTAGTCCTCAACTTCTTTTTCTTAAAAGGAGTTACAATTTTAAGTTACTTCAGACCAAATGTAAAACATTAAGCCTCCCACATCCTCTCTGTAAATCTTAAAACTATGACTTCTATGTTTTCTTTATTTTATAAGATTTCCCTAGCACCTTTGTTACGCATTCAATTATTTTTCTTCCATTTTGAATTTTATATTTTCCCTATCTCTTTGTTCTTCTCAAGTTTCTTTTGGCTCAATTTCCTTTTGAAACTATTATCTATTATTTACCTTCTCTATCATTTAACTCATTCCATACCTGACTTAAATGTTTCTGTGCCTCTTAGTAAAAATTTGACTCATTATCTGCTTCATATACTTTGTAGAAATAATATTTTTTTAAGAAAGGAGTAAATATTAGCACATCTGTGATTAGACTGCAATTACAAAGTGGTAAGACTGCATTATAAAGAGAATAGCTGTTTATACTTGTAATACAATTTTACCTATTACATCTTGTCATTATAGAAAACTTTGCCTAATGACCTGATACCAACATGTCAATGTTTGAAATGTACTACTGCTGTTTCACTGGTAAGATATTACTCTAAGTAATTAAAGAAAATTAATTAAATTTCTTTAAAGTATATTTCTTTAAATTAATGTAAATTAAGTAAATTACTTTGAGTTTATTTCTGTTTAATATGGTTACGTTCCCACATTCCTTTAGATGCTTAACTCTTCCTGTTAAGTCTTATTTTTTCTTCCCTTTTTTTTTTCCTTTCTTTTAGCAGAAGCCAAGGAGCAATAGTCAGCAGCTTATAAAAGAGTACTCAAATTACGCAAACTGCAGTGTAGGTAGAAATTAGGTTTTATTTGTAACTGGGGAGCTAGTACTAAGTACATTAATTATGTTATTGGTATAGATCAGCTTCCCGACTTCCACTCCAGGGGTATTATTTCCAGCATACAGATACCCCAGCATGCTTTTTTAAAAAATCAGTTTGGTTACAGAAGAAGCATACCTGCATTTATAGCTCAGACACTACTTAGAACAAACAAGTCAGATTTATTCAGATAACTCTACTCTAAATCACTGTTACTTACTGTTGAGCCTACCTCTGAAACAACCTGCAATGGAATTCTTTGGTTTTAGAACTCCATTCTCATATAATATTGCGAAGAATTGGATACTAGAACAATGGAAATAATTTAAGTAACATAAACAGATATAAAAGCTAAAGTTTACAAATTTTTTTATTAAAATTCAAGAACATAGAGAAAAGAAATGACATAATTTATTTTTTAATGCAGCGGCCATTAGGATTTAAGTTTGCTGCTGCAGGTCCCATAAAATTTGCTTTAATGAGCTGGAAAAATGCTTTATAGTTGTTGGTGCTCTAAGCTTTGAGCTTCTTAGTGCATTGCAGTAAAATAGCTAAATAAGGACAAGAATAAGTCCTAGGTTCAGAGGTTTGCCAAGACACACTGTATGTTGAAATTTCCACTCCATTTGTGTGCCCACTCCACTTTAAGGAGTATGCAGGTTGAATGGCTGTAACACCCTTTTCCATCTGCTCCTCACCTGTAGCCTCCCCCTAATCAGTTCCATACTCTTGTGGATCATTTTCTTCAGTGAAGCATACAACCACAGCAAAGACACAAAGATACATGCAAGAGCTTTGTTGGCACATTGCCTGTGCTTGGAAGGCCAAAGTCTATTTCACACATTGCACACTGCAGACATACAATGCAGCTGTGGAGCATAGCAGGAGTATTTCTTATCTCACCGTAGCGTCTGCTTTTTCTAGTTTGAATTCCAGCAGCAAAACCAATTCCCAATTGAGTTTGTAGTTTATTACATACCAACCCTGAGAGGAATATTTAGACTGCAAGTTCAGCTTATTTGGCAATGAAATGATGTCTTCTTGACAGATACCAAATTTGTGCAGAAATACTGGTAGAATATTTTGCTTGCTCTTCTATTTTACTTGATTTATACAAGTAACTGCATACATGTAAGCAACTTTAAGAAAAAAAAAAAGCTTCCAAATTAAAAATGCAAATCTTTTTTCAAAGATTTTTGAGGGTCTTACACATTGTTTAATTATTTCTGGGGGAAGCATTTTGGCTTTCAGTAATATACAGGACTAACTCTGAAACACCTGCTACTAAATGTCTTTGAGGACTCTTTAATACATTTTGAATGAGAAATGACACATTTATTTTCATTCAATTTCTCAGCTGAATTGAAAATGCAGTATTAAATAATGACATTTTGAGCAGTGTGAGTAAGGTCTCTTATGGACTTACCTGCCTTTTTGAATCTTGCCCCTTATTCAAATAATCTCTTGCAAAAGTTTTGCCAAAGTCCCTGTATGCCAAAAAGCTAACAGATTTTGATATTGCAAAACCAATAAAGGCCCCTGTTTGTGTCTAAGCATGTAGGCACCTATCTTCCCACTTCAGTTTCAGGGGCTTCAAATTCCTTATTTTGTTAGATGAGCTAAAAAGAATCAAACAGGAGCACCTCCTGCACCTCCTGTCTGTATTCTGGTCTCTTGTTTTTAGCATAGATAATTAAACATGAAGTAAGGTAATAATAGAAGACTGGAAGTGACTGTGACTCCTCTTACTGTATACATCAAAACCCAAACTTATGGTTCTTCATATTTGTTCTGTGAATAGGTGACTTTATCATGCGTCAGTCCACATTCAACCAGATGCACTTTGAAAGCATACGTATTCCAGACAAGTGACATTATGGGACATGGCCACACACCATCTTTTGGGCACAGCTATATTGAACATATTAGGTCCTGTGGAGGTTACTCTGTGTGCTGCTTAGCCCATTTCCATTCAAGAACTCTGGTTTAGGAAAGACATTTTTATACAGTTTAGGTCAACTGTGTTGACTTGGTCTAGTCTGAGTTTGGAGAGTGACCCAAGAGATTGGTTCCATAACATGAAGAGGGAGCACAGGCCTGGGGGAGCACAGGCCTTTGGAAGCATAGTAAGCCGTAGCTGAACTTCAATTTTGCCTTAACATGACTATTAGTTAAGAGTAATAAAAGATTAGAAACAATCTGTACTTCCTTCAAAGCCTTACAGCGGCTCTTGGAAAAGCAAGAAATTAGTCAATGAGCCATTTCTTAGTTTGACTGCTTCATCCTACTCTGCAAGCACGTAATTGTATGGCCCCAGCTTTGACAGTACCCTAGAACTAGTTCAGAACATTGTGAAGGGTTTTATAAAGAATGTAAACCCTAGCAATTTCTTCCAGATCTATACAGTCTCTCACAAAATGAGAACTTTGTATTTTCCTGTGCTTCTCTGTGCTGAGGGATTAAAAATGCAACAAAAAACCTCAACAGGAAACAAACCCTATTTTGGAATGCTGATTTGCAAGTTCTGGTTTAGGTTGTTATTAGTTTACAACACCAGCACTGACTAGGTGTACTTATATATATTTGCACATTTTTCTTTCCTTGGCTGTAAAATTTTATACTAAAATATCAAATATGAATGCTCGGGGTAGGGAGGAGTATTTCGCCTTATTACTAATTCTGATTACTGCTCTGATCTAAGCCCTACCTCTGCCCTCCAATTCATCAGTAGCCTATCACTGACCAGTTGTGAAAAGGCAGCCATTTTGGTAGTCCAACAGTTCTCTCTTAGTGACAATACTTCCCTTTAGGAGTACTGCTTCTCATCTGCCTCTCTGGCTTGCTCAATAATCATAGACAATAACATCATGTAAAACATTTTACTTTGGTTCATATTGTAAAGCTCTGGGGATAAGATTACCCATCTTTTATTGACTAAGTATGAGAGTCCTTATATACCAGAGATTATTATTTGAATTCTTTCTCCACCAGCTCTGAAGTATATTACCCTCACTTGCAATCAGACATGCAGATTTTGGGAGGGTTTTTTTCTCTTTTTTTTTAGTTCCTTGCTTTAAAGCTGCTTCATGGCTCCTTATTATAAATTGCCAGATTGTGCTTTCAAACTGAAAATACATAGGAATAGTGTTAGAAATATAAAATGAATTCCAGCACAAAAATCCCCCACCTCTGCAGTTTCTCAAGGTTGGTGGATTTTTGTATAATAATCTTTTTTTAAAGTCATGTATTTTTTATGAGTCTGAGAAGCGATTCCAATAAGTCTTTGGGCTATAGAAATAGAAAAGAAACAGGATGTAATGTTGCATATCATAATATATGAAGCAATCATTCAAATGTAGCTTGCAGTAAGTCAATAAACCTCTACTGTATTGAGGCAACTGAAGTGTAGGATATTCATGCAAAAGATGTTTATTCAATGCATGTGAAGACTATTCTTTTTCTAATTCAAAATTTACCCAAAATGTATTGCTAATTCCTCTCAAGTAAACTAGCAACAATGTTGTAGGTGCATTAATGGTAGTGAGAAAAATACAACATGGGCAGCTTTTGGTTTTACATTTCTTCAAATATTACGCAAAGTCCTGTGAATACAAAATTCTGCGTTTCTTTAGTCTGCCTTGTAATAGGGGAAATTATTCCAGCTGCAGGTGTGCAGTTCTGTGTGCTCCTGCCAGTTCTAAAGAACAAAGAAAGAATCTGAGAATGTATTATGCACAGAATGTGAGGCCCTTTAGTCAGCTAAGTCTATGCTGCAGAGTCCCCAGAAAATCTTGTGTGCTTACCAATTAATATTAATGGTTACACAGTATAAATCACGTATCTTGACAACCTTCCAAGCTACCATGAGTAGGTTATTTTCATTATAGGCATTTAAGGATACTATTTGGACAATAGTTGCAGAAGTGTGATGGTCAAGCTGAGGATCTGTTCCATGCAGGATGGTGTTGTGGTTTAAGCTCAGTCATAAATCATTCATGCAGTACTCCCTCACTCCCCTCTTCCCCCCCTGCCTTCCTCCCCCCCCCCCCCCCCACTTCTGGAGGGATGGGGAGGAGAATCAAACGAATGTAACTCCCACGGGTTGAGATAAGAGCAGTCCAGTAACTAAGGTATAACACAAATCACTACTGCTACCACCAATAATAATAACGATAAGGGAAATAACAAGGGAACAGAATACAACTGCTCCCCTCCTGCCGACCGAGCAGTGCTCTAATTCCTCCGGGTAACTGCCCCTAGTTCTACATCCTGGACATGACATGCTGTGGTATGGAATACCTCTTCAGCTAGTTTGGGTCAGGTGTCCTGTCTCTGCTTCCTCCTGGCTTCCCCTTCTCCCTGGCAGAGCATGAGAGTCAGAAAGTCCTTGGTCAGAGTAAACATGGCTTAATAAGACCTCAAAACATCGGTGTTATCAGCGCTGTTCCCAGGCCAAAAGTCAAAACCACAGCACTGCACCAGCTACTAAGGAGGAGAAAAATGTCTGTTACTGCTGAACCCAGGACAGATGGGAAACATGAGGCCCAGGGTGAAAATGCTGATTGCATTTGGCAGAAGATACAACATGGGAAAGAAGTGACACTTTCTTGTGATAGCATACAATGCAGACAAAGCTTGTCCCAGGGACGGGATCTGGGTCTGGAAACGGAATTGGGAGGAGAAGTTCTTCTTAGTGTAGGAGCAGAAACATGACCTTTGCAAAGGCCACGTTGTGTACACAGCAAGAATTGTGTCAGATCATGCATTCAGTGGCAATCCTGGCATACAGATGACACGTACAGCATTCTCTTGTGTGATGGACATCCTGTTGTCACAACCAAAGTCAGAAAATTAAGTTGGGTTTTTGTAGGGCTGGCTTTCAACTAAGAATATCTGCCAGGTTGTAATGAGGAAGCTGTACTGATGTTGATGTTAGGACCAGTCCCTTGCATAACCTGGGGCACAGACGTCTGCTTGGCAGGAAAATGTCTCCATCTGCTGCTGCTGAAACTACTTCTCTTTGGTGTGTGGCAGTCATCCATAAAGACAGTCAGTGTATTTTAGAGAAGACGATACTAAACCAAATCAGAGGAATGAGATTCTCAAACTTCCTTATCAAAGTTGTGACATACAAGCAATTAAGCAAGTTCTGGTCAGACTGTTACAACAAAGACTGCACAGACACATCCAATTATTTTGAGACAATGCGAGAAAAGTGTTTAGGATGAACACTCTTGGCCTGTCTCCTCTTCCAAGACCTACTTACTGATGCAGGAGTGTAGTGTGAGTCAGAACAATAAGCATCTCATATTCACATCAAAAGGCCTGTGATGTAAAAAACAAAAAGTCATAGGATTCATCTAAAATATCTTAGCTGTTATATTTATCTGCCTGAAAGAGAGAAAAATGTTCTCATTATGCTGCCCTCTAGGTTACAAGAGCAGCATTCAGCCAGGGAGAAGGAGAGAAACAATGCTTTATGATTTTTTCTGATAAAGCCAGCATGACTCAGATTTCAAACATCAAGTAAAAAATACTTATCATATGCTGATCACAATCAGTCTCCAAAGTAAAAAAGAAAATGGGAAATCAATATACATCTCTGCTTATTTGTATTCTCCAAGCAGAGAAAGAGGGTCATGTAAATTGAATAAATCACTTACTATGTGATTCATATTACTTCATCCAGCTTTCATAGCCAGGACTGAAGTGCCTCCATCAGTACCATTATATAATCAAATTTACATTTCAGGGCCACACAAAATTATGTATTGATAGTTCATGGAGAAGTTTCAGGTTTTTCTCAAAGCAGAAACTTACAACTATTTCCTGCTTTCAGAGGTGCAATGCCATTCTAGGGATCTCTGCAAGGAGTTTGTTCAGAGTAGGGCTCAAAACAGAGAACTGGCAATCAGACTCCAGAATTTGAATTAATGGAATAATTGCAAATTCATTTTATACCAGTGTAACATTTACTCCTTGTGAATTTGAAAACAGTCTAGAATGCAGCTCACTGTGCTTCTTCCTCAACAAAGTGTAAAAAACAAACCAACCAATTGTTTTTATAAAATCCAGCTTTATAACACACTCCATGACTGTTTCAGAGAACATTCTGATAAACAGAATGCAAGGGACCAGGGGCAATTTAATTATAATTTTGTGCATATGGAGGTTCACCAGATGGCAAATATCTTTGCTGCAAGAAGAAATCCTTGAAGACAGGGAATGCGCAAAGTTCAGATGGTACTTTTTATATATCTGATGTTAAGTAGAACTGGAGCTAATGATAAATGACCTGGTAAGAAAGACTCAAAGGTGGATAAGACTTAGTCACAGGTTGAGCCTATTAATTACCCTCATGTTTATGCTTCTGAGTAATGCATTGTTAATTCCAGCCAGGGCATTCACACTTCAAGGGTTGCACATGAGTACATTTAGATAATGCCAATAATAACTTGTTTGCACAAGGCTGAGAATCCTCTAAACATCTGTCAGAAATTTAGCTTGTTTTCTTCCGCTAGAGAAAAATACTTTCCTGGAATTACATGTTGTCTTGGATAATGCCATCCTATTTTCCATTAAACCATAGTAAGAATGTGTGTAAGAGTGTGTGAGCCAGGATACACATTGCTAGAATCCCACCTGTGTTAGACGTAGGGTCCCATTTAAGTTCCATGTAATACTTCAGGACACCTACGTTTTAGGTTTATAGTGAATTTATTAGGTACTCTTATCTTTAGCTTAATTTTTCCTGGTGCTCTTAAGTTTAATTGCTTAAACTTGTCCAAAGCATCTCTTCTAGGAAATAAAACACTAATATCCAACAGTGTTTCATGGGGATGTAGATAAAGACAGGAAGTTGCAGAGGGAGTAAGCATACGGGACTGTGATCAGTTTCATGTGATATTGGTGGGTAGAGGCACTACCTATTTTTTGTGCAAAACGCTAGTACCTGGCAGCAGGCAACTATCTGGAGCCGGGGATGTGGTCTCAGGGGCTAAACCTGTGCTGGTTTTTTAGGGTTTTAGTCCCCGAGCTAAGTAAGCTGAAGTAAGTGCATGCATATTTCTGTGGGCTGCAGCCACATGCCAGACTGCAGTGTATATATCTTGAAAAGTAGGAGGTCCTGCTACACTTAGGAAGACATTGAGTCACACTAAGGAAGACAGTAATGTCAATTTTGTGGTATTTGCTCTGAAGGCAGTGCAGATCAAAAGTGATTTTAAAAATACATATGTTATCATTTTGATGGTTTCCTGCAAGAAATTAGTTAAACCAGTAAACAATTTAGAAATACATCTCGAAAAAAAATACATCCCTTGCTTAATCTTCTGGCTTGCTCTAAACACAGTACTTTCTGCTGTACTCTAGACTCCTCTTTCCAAGGATATTAAGGCTGGGTGAAAGTTTACTAACTCCCTAGGCTGGATTCTTACTGACAGTCTGCCTGTAGTTTTCCTCCTTGAAAACCCATAAAGACCTACTGCTTTAGACTTGTCTTCAGTCCAGGTGAAAAACGGTCAGCTCTTAAGGTGCTGTAATAACTTCCACTACCACAACAGAGTTAGGGATACTGTTTAACTCATTCACTGATTCATGCTAGGAGGTTTGTATTAAGTAAAGCTACAGTCACTATTACTGAGCTGCATTCAATTGTGGACTCAGTGATCCTTTCATAGTGATATCACTGCGTATCAACACACCAGAACCAGAATATAGGAAAAATAACTAGAATACCTTTTGAGACAGTCAGGCTTGCTGGCACATGATGTAAAAGTTGGCAAACTGTATGACAGTGCTTGAAAAGAAGGCAATCTTCAAACGATCATGGAATCACAGAATCATAGAATACCAAGTTGAAAGGGACCTCAAGGATCACCTGGTCCAACCTTTCTTGCAAAAGCATGGTCTAGACAAGATGGCCAGCGCCCTATTCAGATGAATCTTAAAAGCATCCAACACCAGGGAATCCACCACTTCCGTGGGAAGATTATTCCAATGGCTGATTTTTCGCACCATAAAGAATCTTCCACTTGTGTACAGCTGAAATCTCCCCAGAAGTAGCTTGTGGCTGTTACCCCTTCTTTTTGAAATGTGACTCCTTGTAAAAAGAGATTCTCCATCTTCTCTGTAGCTACACTTTAAATACTGGAACATGGTGATAAGGTTTCCCCTAAGCCTTCTTTTCTTCAGGCTGAACAAACTCAGTTCTATCAGCTTTTCCTCACATGGCAGACTTCCCAGTCCTTTGATCATCTCTGTCACCCTTATCTGGACCTTCCCCAGCCTGTCCAAATCTTTTTTGCATAGCAGGGACCAAAACTGAACACGGTATTCCAGATGTGGCCTGAAAAGCACTGAGTAGAGTAGGATAATGACTTCTTTATCTCTGCTGGTGATGTCCCTGTTGATGCAACCCAGCATCTTGTTGGCTTTGCTGTTAGCAGCACACTGTTCACTCATATTGAGCTTGTAAACAAAAGGCAACTTTCTTCTTTACTTTGTAATGCTTATAGGCACTGTTAAACAGCTCTCTTTACTGCACACTGTCTCCCTCCCTTCTTAAACTAGCAATCTTTGTTGAAATACAGTAAAGTTTCTTCTTTATTTTTAGCAGTACTGCAGAGCACTGGATGCTGGGGACAGCTGGAGTGTGTGGGATGTGGCATGCTATTTATTCTTATCACTCTGAGAAAGCAGCAGATGGGTGACTACTTTATTAAATCGGAGTCCATGTATGGCGCCTTACAGATGTTGACCACATGATCTGCCCTGCTATGGCATGAAGAACCTATTTCTATGTGCCCATTTTCAAAAATTCTGGTTCATAAGTGGTCATCCCACCAAATTGCTGGTCTGCTGATTCACATGTGTCTTGTTTTACTAATGGAATAGGGGAGATGGGCTTTAATAAAGAAGACAACAACTGAGAGCATTTCATATAATTTTAAGTACTTTCTGTTTCATTTATAAACACACAACAGAGCTTTTCAGTCACTTTATTTCAAGTACTGTGGTGTATGTTTTAGTGGCACAGCATGGTTATAAATACACCAGCATTTAAAGGAGCAGCAATATGGCACCAGTGAGAAAGAGAAGGACCTTTTACAAGCCTTTATTAAGCAAAGGATATAGAAGAGTGAACAGGCATTAGGTGGACAACTGATCAATACAAGAGAAATAACTCTCAGTGGCATTAGCTAGGAGGCATTAGCTATTGGACTTCCATAACGACATGGAAATATTGAGTCATGTCAATCCCCAACCCCAGAACAAGTCTTGCCCACCTCTTTTGGTTATCCATAATCAGCAAATGAAGACCT
>JBCJKH010054588.1:0-20546 GCA_039877255.1 Loriculus beryllinus
ATGAGGTTGGCATCAGCCCACCTCACAAGCGTGTCAAGGTCCCTCTGGATGGCATTCCTTCCCTCCAGCGTATCAACCGAAGCGCACAGCTTGGTGTCACCGGCAAACTTGCTGAGGGTGCACTCAATCCCACTGTCCATGTCAGCAACAAAGATGCTAAACAAGACTGGTCCCAACGCCGATCCCTGAGGGACACCACTCATTACTGGTCTCTAGCTGGACATTGAGCCATTTGGTGCAACTCTTTGCGTTCGGCCATCCAACCAGTTCTTTATCACCGGGTGGTCCACCTATCAAATTGATGTCTCTCAAATTTAGAGACAAGGATGTCTCCAAGTCACTGGTAGATGTATGTTATATAGCAGCAAATGAGGATCAGATCTGTGTGGAAGTTCACTGGAAACAGTCCTCACAGAATGATTTGTTATGGAAAATTGTTTTTTGAAATTGACCAACTAAACAGTTTTTAACCTACTTAATTTTTGCTTCATTGATTTTGTATAGTATATTTTTTATTAAATGTCTTCTACAAGTGCAAATATATCACCAACTACCCTTATCAAGCACATTTATCATGTTACCTATCTTGTGTCTTTAGCAATGTGCTTTTCCATACGAGAATTCAGTTCAATGTCCCACTATAATGAATGCACATCTGTATAAAGTGCAGGAATACATTTCAATTTTCTGAATCTGGATTTTATGACTACATGAATCTTGATCACTTTGTCTTGATAAATTTTAATTCTTCTGCACGGGTATGAACAAGCTGACAGAGATCACATTTTAATTCATTTGACAGATTGGTGAGTGAGGCTTTTCAAGGAATTTTACAGAATGACACTCAAAGAGGAGCTGTAGAATCTTCTGTAGCAAATCACTCATTCTGCTTACAGAATTTAATTGGGTTGGGAGACCTTAGGATATGTTGAAAGGACTGGGAATACAGATGGTGTCTGCAGAGCCTACAGAGTGTAAGTCTACATTGAAGAGCTGCACTGAAATATTCAATATAACATTGCAATACAGTTGTGTGCTGAAAGCAGCATGGTAGCATAGATTTTGCTTGAGCTAATTTCCAAATAAAAGGCACATATTTACACTCTCCTGCACGATGTAATGTAGACACACTCATAATTTTTTTCACTTCTTTCTCACTGTTTGAGGAGGAAAATTCTTATAGTGAATTATCAGGACTGATATGTGTTATAGAGTTCATTTTATTTTTCAAAAAGAAGTAAGATAGGCTCAGCTTAACTTAAATAATCACTTTGCCGTATCATTTTACTAGCTCATTTATTCCACATTTACAACACATTAATTTTGAAATTATAGTGTACTCTTACAAAATAAGGTGTTTCAAATATAAGGTAAATGAAGATATATAAGAAAAAGCTACCAAATTGTCCTCCATATACAGTAGGACATCATTTCCATATTGCTCTTTAAATTTAGCTAATAATATATCTTTCTTCAATGATTACGTATGAAGACGAAGTATGCATTTCCAGAAACCATAATTTATTATGATATCTTGTGCACTAGGAGACATCCTTTTTACAAATGTTTTACTTTCTAAAGTACATAGTATACGGCTTTATGACTTTGGGAGAACATTTCTGACTTTTTGATTAAAACCAACTCTGCTTGAGTTTCTAGAAAAATACAGCTTTTTGCATCTTTTAGAACTCCATAATGTAATTTACATACATTAAATGAAGAATAAATTAGTTTGACCGTGTTCTCAGTTGTGTGAGTAGAAACCACTTGGAGAGTTTCGTTTAAGAACATGAATACATAGAAAAAATTGCTCATTATATTTATCTGCACACACCTAGAAACTTAGAAACTCCTAGAAACTCCTCTTTGAAACTTAACCATAATTAACAGCACAAGTAAGAATGAGAAAGGTTGTTGGTATGAAAATAAAATTTTAATGAAAAAAGGGGATGTTTTCAACCTACTTTAATATTTGGAAACTTTCTCCAATTGTATTAATAAATTTAAGCAAAATATGAGATATATGGGAAGCTAAGCACAAGAAATTGTACAAGCTTGTCATATTGCAGTGTCTTTATTAGCAAGTCTCTGTGTGTAAAGTCAATTCACTGTATCATCAGTTTTCAGAGCTTTTAAAGCTTTTCACTGAATGAGAATTATTTGTCTAGATTATCTGAAAACTGGTGGCTCAACCAAAGTGTTTAACCATGTTTTGAGAAACTTGACTTCTGAGATAACATTCAGAGATTTTTATGGGAGTTATTGGATTTGCAGCTACTCCAAAACACAACACTATATTTATTTATTAAAACTGTTCTAAAAATGCTTTTATCGTAACAATTGTTTTAATGTCAGCTTTCACCTGAATACTCAGGTTTGGCCACATAGAAATTTCTTTACTGCAGTAGGAGTAATTTAGCAGTTACAGTTGGAAGAAAAAACCCCAACACAAAACAATCAACCCTCCCCTGTCTTCCAAACACTGTGGGGTTTTTTAAGTCTGCCTTTGTGACTTCACCTTGGGGCAAGTCTTGTATTAATGTGTTTTTCATTCTCCTAGCTATGGCCTAGCTGAGGCCCACTTACATGTACTAAAATCAATTTTTTAAGGCCAAAATTGGGCAAAATATTAATTTAGTTTCATGCTGATTTAACATGTGCCTTGCAGAAATGATGAAGTCAGGAAAAAAATAGCCCCAAATCCACCAGTGAGGCCCCTTAAACTACATTTGTTTGCATACTTTGGCTTTCTGAGAGTAAATTTTGAAACAAGATTTACAGATTAAAAGCAATCCAAGCTGCAGTTAAGCAAGCTACACAGGGCTGCAGCTGATGTTTTCTTGTGCAATGCATTCAGTTCTCACATAGTAGGTGGTGTTGATGGATATGTCATAGATCAGCAGTTCTTGGATATTTGCGTGGTCAAAGAAGTTTAGAAGTATTGAAACTGGAACATTCCTGTGTTTGTCATGCCAAATCTGGTGTTATATTCAGAGGTGTGCATCATGTGCAAGGAAAAATTGCAAAGGTTCTAGAATTAATGACCTTGCCTGTTAAGCCTCTGTGATGTTGTAACTATCTAGAATAAATGTAAGAGGCTTCTTAGAACAATTTACTTCACATCAGTTTTCTGCTTGTGAGGGCTGACTACAAGCCAAACAACATAAAAACAATGTATTTTGGCACTCAGAGGCAGGAACTATGACTGACATTGGGATTGACAGGTCAGTATACAAGAAGAATTGAAAAAGGTCGTTTTCAAGAAGGACAAAAAGTTTTTATTTCTAGGTACTGACACGTAAGATTCTCAACATAAATTTTACAAGCAACACTGGTTTATGCTTTGCTGTGGAATGCAAGTTAAAAAAAAAAAAAAAATCCTCTAGTGTTACCTTTGGGCAGTGGTTAGAAACAGCCCTGCCGATTTAGACAAAACCTTTCATTTTTCTGCTTGAATACAGGGCATCCACAGATCTCAAATTTATAGAAGTAAAGTTACTTCCTCAGCATCTTGTGGAATCAAGTTCTAAATGTAGTTCAGGCAGAGATACTTCAGAATAACTTTATAGTTTTTCATGTTGCTGAGAACTGGAAAGAAGACACTAAGACCCAGCACTAAGGTAACTACCAAACATGTCCTTGCACAGAGACAGTCTATATTACACAAGCCACGCATTACAAAAATTCTGTCCCAGCAAGCAGTGGGACTTCATTATGGTTGGATGGGCTGCTTGGAAGGAAAAATATCTTTCCTGAATCTTCTGAAATCTTAGTGTTGCCTAGCACCTTTTTGTGAAATAGTGCCCTCAATGTTGAGATTAATATTCCAAGGTCTTTAAGGGTAGATAATCTGTGGCTACATTGCCAATTAAAAATGCTCTACTTTCTCAACGGAATGACAAAATATAGAGAAAATTATATATCTCAAATAAAACATGAATATCTCATATGCAACAATCAGAAATAAGGTTCTTACAAAGCTTGAAGGAAAGCTATCTTATCCCTTAACATGTAAAATTCAGCACCAGAAGAGTTAGAATTTGTTTCAAGACTTTAGATCCCCCTAATATTTATATGGCACATTGCAGTGCTGAGGAGGCTGATGGTAAGAGAACAGGATATGTGCAGCATCACAGCACAGTTTCTCTATAACTAGCCACATTGTTGAAAGATGAGAAGTAGGGTCATCACATCTCACAGTGTCGTGTTATGCCTTATGTATGCCTA
Source organism: Loriculus beryllinus (assembly GCA_039877255.1). NCBI lineage: Eukaryota > Metazoa > Chordata > Aves > Psittaciformes > Psittacidae > Loriculus > Loriculus beryllinus. Next base: position 4,228 of record JBCJKH010054588.1, read on the forward strand.
CATAGTTCAAACCACTACTCTCATTTTATGCATATGAAAATTTAAAGAACTTCCACAAATAAATTGTTTTTACAAGTAAGAGATAAGAATTCAAGAATTCCTGTAACTTAGCATGTGCTAGGCCTTAAATTATCTTCAAAAGTGCAGTAATTGCTAGCAAGTTACCATTAATATCTGAGAATTAGTATGTATAAATAAGGTTTGATTTACAAAGATTTCTAAAATTCTGGAGTTCAGACTCCTAAAGACTATGGTTTCCCACCCTTCTTTTGCTTCTGCATCCTTTTAACAGCCTTGAAATTCAGCTATTGCATCTTTCCTTGTTCTCATTTCAGTTTACCAGTTGTCATATATTTAAACTTCAAATTCTAGTACCCTAACTCTGAAAAAGTGGAAAGGGATAAGAGGGTTTTTTCTTTTAAGTATTTATCATTCCTCTGATTAGTCTGAGTTATGATTTAACCACCTGTAGTTAGGTTTGCAAGAAAAAAGTGTTGAAAATGGGAATGCATACTGATTTCCTGATCTCCTGATTTTAAGTATGGTATCTGCCAGGCTGGAAGGTAGCTGGGACCACAGATATTTTCCTAAGTTGTATGTCTTGGCACTCTTGGGGTGTCTTGATGATCTTTTTCATATTTGAAAACAACACTGCCTACTCTGAACACATGAAACACTGTGAACTATCTCCTGCTTCCACAGCAATGTGCTTCTTATGGACAAAATCACTCAACAACAGAGACCTCACTTTGTAAACAATGTTAAAACCTCACAAACTATATATAATACAGTTCTCCCCTAAAGTATATTTTGTTTCTTTTCAGTCTATACATCATAAGACAGCAGTTCTCATACACCTGTAGAAATACATATATATGCACACACACACAGAAACGTATACACAGACATCTGTATTCTGTATTCATATTCAGTATCCCTTTATAAGATGACAAATCTAAGAATTCATGATTTTAGATACCCACTGTCCTACCAGACAATGATACACAGTGTAAGAGGAGAATCTGAATTTCTTCTGTGCTAAAGCAAATCTTCAAGCTATTTGGGCTTAAAGTGACCTTAGAACTTAAATGAAATGCAGTTTGTTTCCTCTTAAGGAATTACCATGCTAAAATTGTTTTGCAGCTCAACACAATCTAGCATAGCTGGTGATCTCATCTTTTTCTTTCTTCTGCATCCTTTTTTCTTCCACATCTTCACTACTACAGATCCAGAGCTCAGGAATCAAACATGTGATTAATATGTTGCCAGAGAGAAAGAAAACACAGCAAGATAAAAAGAGCCACAGGATTTTCCACACTCAGTGGCCCACCTTCCTTGGTGACAGGAGGAAGTATATATTCAGAGAATATGACTGCGCCATGCATTAGAGCTATGTGGGTTTCTGACTCTTCCTGAGATCTGAAGTGTTATTTTCATTAAAAATTAAAAACCCTGCAAACAGCTTGCCTGCAACTTTAATTACATCCTCGTCCCTCCTAAAGCACATTTCTTGCATCTCTGGGTTTTCCCATATGATGATTTATTGCGCATAAAATTCCACTTTATACATAATGTAAATTTTACTGCCAACTATCCAAACGCCAGCTCTCCAAAACTCAGTCTTTTAGAGGCAGTAAGCTGTCTGGTCTGAATGCCTAAGCTCTTTCTAAAGCATAGTGGGTTTTACTGAAGCTTCCTCAGGCAACTATATATTTCTATGGTTTTAATTATTTAATTAATACTGCCTGTTCTGAATAAATCTGGTATCTATTCATCCATTTTTTCAGAAGGTCTAAAATCTTCCAGTCTTGATCTCTCATCCCTTCTGGATGATACTGTTAATTGTGCTAAACTTTAGAGCAGCAAGACAACTGCTTTTAGGATAAATTTTCTTCTGGATATATGTACACCATATCTTAGCTTGAGGTACATCTATAGAAGCAAATAAAAAGTGCCAGAAAGTATGCAAATGAAATAAACTGGTTAAGAACTCAGTGCTGAACCTATACAATTATAAATGTAAATATCTGTCACACTATCAAAAGAAAACTAATAGCATACCCCTTATTACCTATGACAGTATCGAAATTGTGCATGAGCAATCCAGCCCACTGACAATTAATGCTGGGATAGATGGTTCTACTATCAATGCTGGTAGTAATGCTGATATAAGTAGAGCAGGAACTGGTTTATGGAGACTCTAAACAAAAACTGATAATTCTTCTTCAGAATATATGACTGTTTATCAAATTAACTCTTTCTATGGGAAAAATGGACTAAAATGAATCTGTACACCACCTGTAGTCTCTATATCCTGCAGCATACAAACATTCAGGAGCCTTTCAAGTCCAGCTGTGGTGGCCCACTCTTCAGCTGGTAAAGGCTCATTCTCACTCCATTTGATACCAATTCATTTATCATTTCTAGGAACTGAGAAAGTATGTGGAAAAGTACTGCAAGTGCTGCTTGTCCTTGCACTCTGGTGTGTGTTAAGGCCCGACAACTGGCTGAAAGTCTGCAAACTGTGCTCAATAGTCATTTGTTGATGGCTAGAACATTGAGGGAATAGATCACATCACATGGTATCAAGTGCTATTCAATGTCTTCTAATGAATCTTCCCCCAGCTCCTTACCCCATTTTCACTATTAATAGCTAATTACCTTTAACAAGCTACCTTGTACCTACTTGATGGTTTAGCTTCCATTTTTTTCTGTTTATATGTTATGCTCCATTTTCCATCTCTAGGAGATCAGTGTTCTGTTACATCTTACAATCTCTCCTCCATTTTCTGTATTTGTACAGCACTCTTATCAGGCTTTCTTTTAGGGGTGATGTAGAATACTCTGGAGTCACATGGGATTTGATGCACCTGATAAGTGCTTTGAAATTTTAACAAACTATTAGTTATGCTTAGACAAGTTATCTGCAGGTTGTCTAGAAGACAGCTATATAAATAAGATGCATCAAATACAGAAAAAATGTAATGCTTGTGACTGATATAAAACTAGGTCAGCCCATTGATGCTCACAGATGCTGCTCCAAGAGGAACTGTGAAAGAAAGGCTTTTATGACTGTAACAATATTTCACCAAATCAAGAAACTGGTTTTGATGGCTGCCTTAATTCAACACCGGGATGCCAGATTTTGGGGGTTTATGTGTGTGTGTGGGTTTTTTTGGTTTTGTTTTGGGTTTTTTTGTTTTGTTTTGTTTTTAGTTTTCTTTTTTTGTTGTTGTTGTTGTTTTTTTTTGTTGTTGCTGTTCTTGTAAATGGAAATCTCGTAGTCTGTATTTAGTTTTGAGCTTTTTATGAAAGGATTAAATTTTATTTACCAGTCAGTGTGATGACAAATATTTAATTCGCTTTTATTGTCACAGAAATATAAATATAAATGAATAATTAAGAAGATGAGTTAGTCATAGGTAAAAATACTTTATGAGGATTATTTGTGGTGCAATTTCCATGTCCTTGGCTTCAGTTTCCTATTGGAAATGGCAAAGCTTACTATGTTCCCATAACAATGTTTATATTATCTACACAAATAACAGGATACACTTCATATAAGACTACTAAATTTAAGCTCAGAAGCAATACTGGCTAATAGTGTTTTAGAAGGAAAGTAATAAACACCACGGTAGTACCCATTCTGGCAAGTTAAAATAATATGCTAGAAAGTAATGCTTCTTTGTGCTACCCTCAAAATAAGTGAACATATGTGAAAGTGAACATTCACTTTCATGTTTAATGTGCATGATTCTTCCCTTTGGTTTACAAAAAAAAAAAAAATAGAAAGATTATCTGGTCCCCCAGACTTCAGTGTGTTGAGGTCTTTTGTTTGGATGCCACTGAGAATGAAGTAATTAGACCTCATTTAATTTCAGTGATTAGGGCTTTGCAGCTCATGTGCTTTCTCCTTAATCTGAGAAGGAATTCTGGGCAATCAATACAGGAACCAAGGCTTTATAAAATAACTGAAACAAAAAACAAAAATTCTAATAAAATTCCAGGTATTATACTTTACAGAAATGAGACACAAGCATATCAAGAAAGGCGTTTCAATGGTAAATTAAAGAAAATTGTCAATGAGAGATGTATTCCAACAAACTTTTAATGGAAGCAATATCTGTTTGGATTTGTGATATTAAAATTTTTTTTTGCCAAAAACTTGCTATACACACATATCAGTTTGGGCCATTGAATTCCAAGTAACTGAAAGCATTTTTTGTCATTGTGATGAGTAACAGGGTCAGATATGACATAGCCGCTTTAAATTGCCTTTGAAATGAGATGTAGCTAAATTTGTGATATTTATATTTCTTGAGACTGGACAGCTGTCACTCAAGCTGATGAATGGATTCATTCAAAATAACAAATGAGCATCTACTCACTGGAAATAATAAAAGCCATTTCCCAAATACTGCCTGCATGCCATTATGGAACAAACCTCTCTGAAAGGCTTTCACACAATCATAGAATCATAGAGTAGTTAGGGTTGGAAAGACCTTAAGATCATCTAGTTCCAACACCTCTGCCATGCCCAAGGGCACCTCACACTAAACCATGTCACCCAAAGCTTTTTCCAACCTGGCCTTGAACACTGCCAGGGATGGAGCACTCACAACCTCTCTGGGCAACCCATTCCAGTGCCTCACCACCGTAACAGTAAAGAATTTCTTCCTCATATCCAATCTAAACCTTCCCTGTTTAAGCTTTAACCCATTGCCTCTTTTCCTGTCACTAGAGTCCCTAACGAAGAGTCCCTCCCCAGCATCCCTGTAGGTCCCCTTAAATGTCTGCTCTCTGCTTTGGGCATGCTCATGTGCTATGCAAATAAACAGTTATATTCTTTCTTTAGTACATGCCTGAAATGTCTGAAGCCTTGCACCCACGGAGTGCTTGTACTGGTACTGGTACTGCCTCCTCTCCAGCACTCTTGGTGTTTGTCAGGATTGCAGGGGATTGTCTGAGTGTGGGCAGATGGATGCCTCAGAGGAACCAGCTGCAGAGGAACCACCTGTCTCCATTGCCACCACTGGAGACAGTTCACACATGCCAATTATCTTTTCCTTGTTTCCAAGTGCTGGTCACTGTGATCTGAAGTAGCTGAGGGACGGAAGGGAAAGTTTTGAATGTTAAAACCTGAGGTCTTGCAGCCTGGATGTCACTGATGATCCCAAATACTTTGGGCTGCTGAATTCTACCTCTGCAACTGGGAAAGTGATGTTTTCAGGAGAGTTTAAGTACCCTCTTCAAAAGTTGCTGAAAATTTTGGGAATGGCCTTTATAAAGTACAGCTCCTACATGCCTTAAGCACTTTTTAGTGTGGGTTGTGAGACTGTAAACTCTTTGGTCCTGTTGAAAAATATGTTCCCAGGCAACACGTCTGTTTGCATTTGAAGATTAATCCAAACAAATATTTACAGACTACTTTTCAAACACATTTGCATTTTTTTATCTAAAAATATGTTTTCATATATGCAGCTATTGCACAGAGGCCATTTGCAGTAATTAAGTGTAGATGTACAAGAGTCCTGTCTGTGAAGCACAGAGTCAAGTTAGTAGGAGATTGGCATGCCCTCTGGGGTGCTGTTATCACTTTATCAGCCATGAATGGTGAAGAATTTGCTCCCTGTTGTATATTTGACAGTGAAACCCTTCTTAAAGTCTTCCTCAGAGCCAAGTACAAGACTGTCTTTTAATAAATAATGTGTTTTTACCCATGTCTCTATTTATTTTTTGCAGGAATGCACATACTGCTCCAAGAGCCACCCACATCCTTCTTGTATACAGGGTGTATTTGCATTTGCAGCCTTTCCTAGTGCAAACATGGGAAGGGAGAAAAATCCAACCTTGTTTTTAGTGTTAGTTGCCTTCTCCATCTCTAGAAGTACTTGGAGATTATCTTGATCACTTATACAATTAAGACCTATTTTGTTACCTTTTCTAGAAATATGTGCCAAGTAGATAAGACCATAGTTACGTTGGTACTTTTTAAATCTCTATCTCAAATGTTTGGGTCAAGAGGAAGAAAAGAATTGTTTAGGTTTTAGCATGCAAATGGTTTTGTCCCTGGAATTTTGCTTTTCATTCTGTTGTCCCGAAGAAGGCTAGCTCTTGAGAATGACCTTAATTTTAAGCGTGTGCTGAAATCTTTGGGAGTTGAAGGGGATGATGGGGCATGTGCTTAATGCTTTTTTGAACAATGTTGCTTTTCAGAGTTGAAGGCTTTGTAGGAAACCTGATCTTTTAAGCTAGCTCCTGTTTATGTACATTTCAATTTTATAATATTATACGTTTTTTGTACTTTCTTCAATATCCTTGATACTACCTCATATAATGAATGCAATACCAGCCATGCCACTTGCAATTACTGAAGTAGGCAGTAAAATTACGTTGTTCTGAAGGAACTAGGGAAATCACATAAATCACAGATTTACATGTATTTTCCCAGGAGAAGCCCACAGTAGTTGGCTGCATAGAATGGCAAAAGTTTTGTTTACCCGTAAAAGGGTGGTCATCTCAGCAGGCCAGTGATGCCTTTCAAAGACTTATTGATTTAAACTAGCTGGTAATTTATTCCTTCAACTCCGGCTTACAGAAATAAAGCAGGGTAAATACTGAATATAGTAAAGGCCATGCTGCCATTCAGTATGCACAATGCTCACCTTCCCTCTCCCACCAGCTTCTCTCCATTGTTGGCTTTGCATTTCTTACAGGGCATGAGCTGACCTCCGCAATTATTTATGGCGTTGTTCAGATAAGCCCTTTTTTCACAGGCACCACACATGCACACCCTCACAAGGGCTGTTATAATTTGAATTCATATTGCAAGTTCAGCTATCACTTCCCCTGTTCCCACCCTGCCTTTTGGAAAGATACCCAGTCACACGATGTGCTTGAAAAAAAGGTTGCTGATTGAGGAAGGAGGCAGGAAGGATATGGTTTTGCAGTGATTGCATAAGTGCTACGTAGGACCCCAAAGCTTTGGGTTTACATGAGGACGAATTTAGATGTGAATTTCAAAGATCTGTTTCTTCTGATTTTTAAGTAAGTCATAACTCTGGAGTGATTTGCTTGCTTTAGAGAACCATGGAGCAGCCTGTGTTAATGTGATCCCCTGTGTATTAACATGGACAAGTATAAAGTTGTAGTTGGTGCCCTGGTTTCCTTGTCTCTGTTGCATCAGAGATCTCAACCTTATTTCAGAAAAATTGCTTCCAAAGCTTCTGCTTGAAATTGTCAGATGCGGTCATGTTTAAGCAAATGTATTTCCCATCAAAATCTTTTGGGAGTTTTGCCATTTGCCTTGGATGGAAAGTGCTTAAGCTAACACAGAGATCCTTCCAAAAGCCTCTGTGTTCTCCCTTAGTGAAGTCTTAGGACCTGAAGACCCTAAAACTTCATGTTGCTCATTTCTGTAATGAGTGTGTATTTATTGGTTTAAAATGGAGGAGCTGGGGCATGGAGGTTTGTATTTTAAGGCTTTGTTTTGGTCATTCCACATTCTGCTAACATCTAACATCTGTATTTATTTTTTGAACTCTCCTTAATGGATTATATGCATTTGTTCAGTTCCAAGAATAATGCTTGGTTTCCTGAATTTATAGGTTGCAATAAAATCCATTCGTAAGGACAAAATTAAGGATGAACAAGATATGGTTCACATCAGACGGGAGATTGAGATCATGTCATCCCTCAGCCACCCTCATATCATCACCATATATGAAGGTTAGTGAATGCGATTCTCTTCCCTGACTGCTCTGTTATGTTCCTTGCAGACCTGATGTTTCTTGAGATCATGCACCAAACAAACCCCTAACCTAGTGTAACCCATCCCTTACCAAAGACACTGTTTTGAGTGCTACGTTCCCTCTGAACCACCAGTGTCTCACAGATACATAGCCCTTTGCCTGGAGGAGCAGCTTCACGTGTGGCTTAAGCACTGTGTCCGTGGCAGGTGGGAAATCGTTGCACGTATCACCTCATCTCCTTGCTCCTGTTGGACAGTTCAGTTTAATTTCACCCTCACACACTAGCCTGGTGTCCATTTATGTCCCCAGCCCCTAAAGCAGACCTTATATGCTTTTTTTTCCCTGGACTGCACGAGACCAGTCTTGTCTGCTGTAGGCCTTTGGTCCTCCTTTACCTGCCAGTGAGTCTTGCTGGTTCTGTCATGGTTGCTTTTCCTCCTGAATCCCAGCATCCGCTTCCTATCCACCTCTGCATGCTTTCCTGTCGGTCTAGTCACTGGGTTATCATTCCTGTTTACTTACCCTGTTTCCCCCTCTAACTCCTTTCTTCCTGGGACACAGCCGGGAAACCTGCTAATTCCTGCCTCCGGAAGCTGCTCTTTGGTCCTACAGTGAGGAGCAGGAAGCCAGGGGCATTCACCCCTCATTTGCTTGTTTGTTTGTTTATGTATTTATAGAGTGTCACTCTGTAGTAAAATCTCCTCCTCCTTCCTTCCTTCCTTCCTTCCTTCCATCCTCAAGTAACATCCCAGCTCTAGCTGAGGTGTTCAGGATGGGTATGTGCTAAAAGACACCAGCCAAGAGGTCTGTTGGTGCAACGAGGGCAGCTGCATGGTGGACCTGGGGTATGGATTCTGGAGATTCAGAGGGATCCAGGTCAGGCAGCCTTGTCCCTGTGGATCACCTCTTCCCCTGCGTGCAGAACAGGCAGCCTGAATTTAGCCCTTTGTATTTACATGCTCGTGAGGTAAACATGCAAGGTGATGATGTGTATATGGCAGCTCTACTCTGGGAGTTGGTACGACTGATTAAAACAAGGGCTGGCTTGGCATACTGTTACAATATCACATATTGAGTTATTCAAAAGCATGTTCTTGTACTTGAAAAGAGATGAATATCTGTCTTTTTATTGAATAAACTTATAACAGGATCTGGGAACAGAAAAGGGGAGGGATGCTGTGTCAGCATGTGGGTTGCAAATGGAACAAAAGTTATTTCAAATGTGCACGGGAACTCAAAAAGAAGGAAGATGAAGCATGCTGCAGTCCTTTGACCATTGCCCTTCTCGTCCTTAATTTAAATAGTTTTTCCTGAGTTAAAACATTTGTAAAAGTTAGAAAGATTACAGCATTTTTAAGAAGCAGACAATGAAGTCCTGCGGAAGCAAAGCTTTCCCCTTTGGCCCTATGGAGGGTGAGCAGTGCTTCTGCAGCAGAGCCAGTTAAGTTCCACGATGTAGGGCTCATTCTGTCTGCAGGAGGATGAGTGCTTATTGCAGGTAATGTTGTGGTCCTCTTGTGGTCCATCTGCTTACAGCACTGCTTTGTGGCAGCAAACCTGGAGGCTTGTTCTCTCATTGTGGGAAGTCTTCCATTCTGTTACTGGTTTGTTTCCTTTTCTTTTTCTAGAAAGCAGAGCAGCTTTTTGTGCATTCTGATGTTTAATTCCTGGCCTGAGGGATGGGTAGTGGAAGTCAGCTTCTTGATTGGGCTGCAGTCCATTGGAAGGAGTTACATAGAGTGGAGTTATAGCAGCTATGCAGCTCATCCAGCCTTTCCAAGCAGTCCAAGTCAGTATTTGGCCTTTAGCAGCCAATGCTGTAACTCAGATATTGTAGCAGTGGGAAGACATGTGGTTAGGCAGCTGAATCCAGAGGAGTGGCTATGTACTACTCAGAGATGAGGTTGTGAGCTCAGGGATCCTTAAGTGTGTGCTTCATTTTAAATTGAAGAGTACTTGTAGTGGAGCTAAGGGACTACATCTAGGACTGAAGTATTTGTATCCTCTTGAAGTCAGATTTTAAACACATGGCTGTTTCTCTTGAATGATGCATAGAGTGATGATATTGATATCTTCTGACACAAAATGTTGAAGTTAGTGCTCAGGAATGGGCTTAATCTCACCAAATTTAAGCCATATAACATTTAGGCAGTAGTTGTACACTGTAAGTCTAGTGTCCCTCTCTAGTCAAGAGAGATCAGCATCTACAGAGGGTTGTTTGCTCCCTCCTGAGAGATATTTTTCATGTAGGCAGGATTAATGACATACTGGAGGTTCCTCTTGGCTGCAGATGGAGTCTAGCTGATTAACATAGATCGGATGCTTAACTTTTAAACTGAAGCCACCACACAGATACTTTTCTCCTCTCTCACCAATTTTTACTGTAGATTTTCAGACTGCCACTGCATCTCTGACAGTGCTTTCTGTAGGTGCCAGGCTGCACAGATCTACATAGCATGGACAATGCTGTATCTCCCTGTAGTTTGAAAGCTCTTTGTATTTCATTTACAAACATGTGTTTTCCTTAAGTAGGATCCTTGTTTAGGTATCCTTTTGACCTGCGTGCTTAAAAGCAATTAACCTCTGAATTTGTCAAGTTGATGTAAACAGAAGCTTATCTTTTTTCACCATACTGAGGAAATGCAGATGTGTGGAAACAAAGCTTTCCAGTTTAGGTGTATTTTTTGTAACCTAATCAAACGTACCTTGCCTGTTACTGCAAGGGCAGATGTACAGTTGTGACTCCAAAGAAATTCCATCCTCTCAGCAGGGCTGTAATTGGCAATCTGTCGAGTGCGGCTGTGAGGGAAGTGCTCTTTCAAGTGACTTTAAACTCCTTGAAAGGGACTGGATAAATGAAGCTGGTTTTGCTAGCAGTGTTCTGATTTCAGCACATAAATTTTAATTTATAGAATAATGCCCCTCTCCATTCATGTCTCTCTCTCTCTCCTCCGCCCTATTTCTTTTTTGCCTTGAAAACTTCAGGATTTGATAATAAAGCCTTTGAGAGCTAACATATTTTTCCAGGGGTAGCCTGAGTGCAAAATCTATCTCATCTGGCAATACTTTATAAAACTTAAACCAGGGAAAGAACATCAGGCCTGATTCTGCAAACATTTAAACATGTGTTGGACCAATCATGAGAGTGAAGTTACACTTGGTACATTCAAAGAATGAGCTCTTGAGTCTTTGTAGTGTGAAATACTGTACCTATGTGAGTTTTATCATGTTAGATGAGTTGTCGATCAGCATAACCATATAGAAAAGTCCACCCATTTCCAAATGCCCTTAAAAATGAACATGTCATTAGCTAACATGTTTATAGAAATAGTTTAAGGAATATATTCCTTGAGAAATGAGTCAATATTAGGATTACAGTTTGGTACCCGTGGAACATGATGGTGTTATTGTGAATGAGTAACGGAAGGGAAGCATGTGCTGAAGTGCTTTTCTGGATTTGGGCCAGGATGCTTAGAACAGCACTGGACCCTTTGCAGCAACAACACACAAAAAATGGATTTCCCATTTAAGGGGAACTTCTTCCCTCCCTCTTTTTTTAAAGCACAGATTCTTCATCATGTATCTACCAGTCCACAATGACTTGAGTTGGTTAATGAGGAAACTGGTTCAGCTCTTCAGTATATTCAAGTCCCAAAAGCAGTGGATGAAGATCTGAGAGTGTAACAGTGGTGGCATGGTATTCCATGATACTTACTTGATAAATACATGTTCACTCTTACGCTTTGCCACATTTCATGCAATAGAAAGCCAGTGCACACTTGGTAGGCTCTCCTCCAGCGCAGAGCTTCTTGAACTGCGTCAGTCAAGTCACTATGTCATCACCTAAAGCAGCCGTGTTGCCAAAATTCTGCCTGGGTGGCAGCTGGCAAGGTGCATGGATGTGAGCCATTGCTGACAAATTGCGTCCCCTCCAGCAGTGCCAGCTCAGGCAAGCATCCTCTGCCATCAGCTGCGATGTGCATCCCTGGATGGGCCAGGCAGCTGGGAACTGAGGTGGCAGTTCATACCATTGGTGGGTTTGAGCATGGGCAGAGCAGAGTTATGTGCTGGAGAGGCAATCCCAGCCTCTGTCCCAGCCTCTGCTATCTCCTGGTTTTCAGGCATAATTAAAACAAACTTTGGTGCCTAATGACTTCATCCTTTCTGTGGTCAAAACACCTGAAAAAGTCAAAAGTCTCTTAAAACATCACATGGACAACTGGGCTTTAACCAAGAATGATGAAAGTTGGAAAGCCGGAATGATTTTTTTATTGCTTAGCCAAGAAAAAGTACTTCAGCAGTGACACTATTTAACCACATTTCTAATTGATTTCCTCTAATTATGTAGGCTTTTGACCTTTGAGTGCTTTATTGCCATTGTTTTCAGTTGATAATGTCCAAGAACATAAAGTAATATTTCAAGAGTCTGGCGATAGTAATGAAACAAGTAAAAACAAACTTAACTCTTTAGTTACCATGCCCCACCTTTATGAATTTCCTGTCATTCAGGGACATGAATCAATGCTTTGTTAGACATGACTTAAACTGAAATGTGTGAGATCAGTGGCAGGTCCAATTCAGGTGCCAAAATGAGTGCAAGCAATGATGAAATTTATTTTTATCTTCCTATTTACACAGTCCTCCCAGCTCAATGCAAATGTTTGCTTGTCTGAAATTCCTCAGCAGTTTGTAATCATAATTTGGAAAAAAAATTGGGAATTAGCTCTTTAATTATTTGCTGAAATAAAAAAGACAATTAGTGTAGCATGTTATTGTGGCTGAATTAGCAACTGTCATTTTTCTTTCTTTTATAAAGAGTAGACCATCAAAATCTGCCATATCCCCAGTTTTATTCTCTGAGAAACAAGCTCAGCAAGGATAATGGTTCTTGTTCTGATTTAATCGCCTTACTTGGGAGTGAATTCTAGCATGCTGTCTGATTTAAAATGATTATTGCAGGATCTTAGCTGCATTCCTTTAATTTAAGAAGATATGCAGAGGAGAAGGCTGTAATTCAGGAAAACAGTTTAACACAAATTTAGCTTTAAAACAGGTACTTTATATCTCACTATCTTCAATTGTAATTAAGCATATGCATACTATATTACTTAAGCATATTCTATATATATATGCTTATATAGAAAACACATGTTTTTTTACACTGGACCCTGGATGTTTTGATGTCTCCTGTATGCACTATTAAATAGAAGCAGTCATAAGATAATAAAAAACCCCAAACAACAAAATGAAAAGTATACCAAGGGGCTGTAAAGCTTTTAAAGCAGTCAAGAACACAGAAGATGCATCGGGCTGGATTTCCAAGGTAAAAAAATCCCCATTTTTCAGTCCTCACATGTCTTTTTGAAGAATAATTCGAGCCTTATTACACAAGTGAGGTAATTGGGTCATACATGACTTTTCTGAATGAAAAGGTTATTCTAGTCTGCATCTCCAAAATTAAAAACAAACTTGCTTGTTCTTTTGATTTGGCTGACCTTTAATAAAAGAGCATTCTGTAGCAGTGGAAAGGTACTTCTGTCTGCGGCTGTTAGGAGAGTAATAAAAATACCGCTGAATGGAAAGACACCAGATGGAAGGAATGTCAACATACTGGAACTAATTTAGGAGATTGCTCTGATAGAGAGCAAAGGCATGAAGAGAATTCAAATGGTTCCAGTGCGAAGAGATTGGCCGCCTCTCTTAAACTAACAAACTAAAATCCTTACCCTGAGGTTACATGTAAACCAAATGGAAACAGCCCACAAGGAGGTAGTCCACTATGTGTGTGTGTGGGGAAATCCACCCTCCTCGGCAGGCACTTGCTCGGACTTTAGCATCCTGCAAGCTTGGAGGGAGGGCAAAGTCTTCTGCTTTGTTTTGCTCTTTAAATTTGGTAGTAAGTAAGTCCAAACTGTCCTAATAGAGAGGTGTACAGCATACTATTACATCTTTCTGACCCATGTTTGCAAACCCATGCCCATGTGGGCTTCCAACACTTTCAGGGTGAAGTCCATTTTAGCATTTTAAGAGGGATAGTGAGTATGTTCATCTAGTCTCAAATTCATCCTGTAGAGTTCCAGTGCAGGTAACTTTGGTGTAGCTAAATGTAAGGATTTAGCAGTACGGTTGAAGAGAAGAATGCTGATCGGCAAGAGGTCCCTACACAACCAACACTGGAAATGGAAAGCTGTAGATAGAAGCTGAGTTCATCGTTTCACAGCCTCTAAATATAAATGAGTGGAGAGATTATATCCAAGAATTATTGCTATAGTAGAACAGCCTGTGAAAGAGACAGATTGTTGATGTTACAAAATGTACTTTGACTCAGATATGTCTTTGGTAGTGAGAAGTGAAGTTCTTTCCCAGTTTCACATGTATATACTTCGATGAGCTCTGAAGCCAGCAGATTTGGTTTCAATTATCAGCCTAGAAGTAAAGAAATTTCTTTCTGTCTTTTTTGCCCCTTTAAATAAACAAACAAACACATTTGTTTAAGGGGGGAGTTTAAAGAAACACTGCAAGAACTCTTTCTTTGACCACTGCATCTTAAGCACGCTTTGCTGCTTGGGTATGGTGCTGCTCTTAGTCTCTGTTGAGGCTCTTGGGGTGAACAGACCAAGCCCAAGCAAGCTTGTAGCCCACTGGAAAATGCTGTTTCTCCACACTGCTGAGACCCCCATTTTAGTACGTTAACAAAGTACTCTTGCTCATCTCCTGGGAATAGACATATTGTTCCTTGCACCTCGTGGCGCATCCTGTTCCTACTCCTTGATTCCTGATGTGCTCCCACAGATCTGTCCATGCCTACTTCCCTGTGGCCAGGTGGAAGTGTAGCTATCTCAGAAGTCAATACTTCATCCTGCATGTCTGCAAAGGAATGCTGTCATTTTGCAACCACTGGCCTGCACCACTTGGTACCACTGTGGCTGAGGTGGTGCAGTGGCCCTCCCGCCATATTGAGGTCTTGCTGCTCAGTGTAACCCAGCTTGCAGAGTCATGGAAATAAACACAGTGGCTCAGAAATCAATGACACACAGCTTGTAAGAAGCATTTCTCCTGCTGCTGTCTCCTCTAATACGTGGAGCTCATGCCTTGTATCTAAGCAACCCCTATCTCTTGCTTTGTGATTGGCAGACCATCTCTCCTGCTACCATTTCTGGGTGTTGATACTGACAGTTCTCCACTTACCTCATTTGGCCAGCTGTTTGCAGAGTATCAATGATTTGAAAGACACAAGATCAGCCCCACCTTTCTTGTACATAACCCCTTCCTTCCCTTGACCTTAGTCCAGGTTGAGGAGCAAGCATGTATGACACAGCTGTCCCATCGGCAGCAAGCTGTGGGATGTTCCTGGGGTGCAGCATTCTGCTGAAGCTGTGCTTCTCGATCAGCAGTAGGTACAGCCAGGGTTCAGGCATACTTCTAGGTGGGGGTGAGTTTTGGAATGAATATCCAGTAGGATGGCAGGTAATAAATCATCTGCAAAAAAAAAACCAGAGTGAACCAAGCAGGCCCAGAAGCTATATGGAGGCAGTCCGTCCATCATCAGCTCGCAGGTTACAGCCCAGGTGTTAACAGGGCAGTATATTTATTACCTCATTATTAATTGCAGTAAGTCAATCCAGTCTCTAATTGATGCCCTCCTCTCTTCCCCCAGCCTTTGGCCACAATGCTTTCTTGGAGCCTGTGTTTATAAAACTACGTTCTGTGCTCAGAAGGAAAATTCAGAAGTGTCTGTATGAAACCTGCCTGAAATCCTAACTGCTACTGTGAAAACCTGTGGTGTACATGGCTGATGGCCTGAGACTTGCCAGAATATCACCTTGTTACGTGCTGGATAGTTTTGACCACCAAATTCCTCTTTAAGACTGTGTGTGTCTATAGACGTAAATCCCACTGCCTTTTCACTCCCTTCTTCAGTGGCAGCTCTCATTTAAGATGTGTTTGTGCACTGTTCAATTCCCTCTCTACAGGAACTGCAGGTCCCCTATTGAGATTCAGGTGATACAATAGAGGTGCTCTGAACTGAGATGATTTTGTTGTAAATATACCTTCCACCTCCCTGGAGAAAAAGGATTGTCTGTTCACCTCTGCTGGTTGGTGAAGAGATAGATAGGTGTTTAATTCTGTAATTATTCAGCTATGATGATGCTGAGGAGACCTCTGTAATGTCATCTCAGTCCAAGGGTAGTGTCCTTCCCATGCTTCCTCATGAAGAAAAAGAATGTTTCAGTCTGTCCTGAGAGTGCTGGTAAACAGAAACCTGAATGCAAGTTACCAGGATGCTTCTGTTCTCATTGATTCTAGTGCTGTTTTGTGACAAAAATTCAAAATTTGGAGCAGCAATTTCTCCTTTCGTTGAGACCTCATAGCAGCCTTCCAGTATCTGAAGGGGACCTATAGGGATGCTGGGGAGGGACTCTTTATTAGGGACTGTAGTGATAGGACAAGGGGTAATGGGTTCAAACTTAAACAGGGGAGGTTTAGATTCGATATAAGGAAGAAATTCTTTACTGTTAGGGTGGTGAGGCACTGGAATGGGTTGCCCAAGGAAGTTGTGAGTGCTCC
>JBCJKH010054589.1:0-20629 GCA_039877255.1 Loriculus beryllinus
CCTGCTTATGGCAGGGGGGTTGGAACTGGATGATCTTAAGGTCCTTCCCAACCCTAACTATTCTATGATTCTATGATTCTACAATTAATTAAACCCTGGGAGGCTTTCAGGAGACAAGGAAATGGAATTGAAAGTTGATATAACTGCTAAAGGAAACAAGGACAGTAGCATCTTAGAAATCGCTGCCTGCCTCTCCCTCCCAAATTGTGTAACACACTACAGGACTGCCTGGCTCAGCAAACTTCTTGATTATTAAAGGCTGATTTCTGATACATTTCCCTATGTTCAATTGCTATTTTTCCCCCTCAGAAAGAGCTTCAGGAAAATGAAAAGTTTGAAAGCATCTCAATAAATACTTTTCTCACCACGCTGTCTGCCTGGTGGCCTGCACAATCCCCAAGTCGACGGGATCCACATATCAAAGCTTCTCAAGAGTGCACAGCCTTGCTGGTGACCTGGTCTGAAAAGCTAAACGGCAAGTGATCGCTACCAGTGGACTGTCACTGTCAGAGGTGGCATCCCAAAGCAGGATTAGTGGAGCAGCAGAACAGTGCTGATTCCAGCTCTTCCCCTCTAAGGGATTTCTGCCAGCCAAGTCTCTTTCACCTGCTTCCATCTGCTCAGACCTTAACTTACTTGGGTTTAAGTCTACTGATAGGAAAAAAACAACACAAACAAGAAAGCAGTCCAGTTTGGTAGGGTTTTTTGAAGTATTTCTTGGAAACATTACTAGTCATGAGCATAATTTAGGTATTTATTATATATTACACTGCTTTCATCTCTCTGAGCAATGTCAGATCCTTAGCTGTATGTTATGGTATCAGTTTGTAAACCAAGCCTCTCTTCCAGGTATTCTCAAGTCTCAATAATGGAATTTCTTTCATTAAATGTATTTTACTCAGAAATGTATCCCCAAAAATACATTTTCAAAGTGCACTTACGCTTTTACACCAGGCAGAGCTGGCTCCATTTTTCAAAACCCCACTTGCAGGACTGCAGCCAGATATGGTACATGATGAACCTGAGCAACTAATGAGAAATAATCTCAATTGAGAAATACCTTATGAAAGAACTTGTTTGTTCATTATTCAGGTCTTTTTCTTTCTTCCTTGCCTTCTCTGAAAGCAACAGCTCTGTTGTGTACAACATTTAGATTTATTAAGGGTCACAGCCTATGAATCAATAGTAGGGCAAACGCAACATGGTTTTTTATATCAGCTACATTAATACTCCAAATATTCCAGCTCAGGATCTGCAGAGAAAGTGCTGTTAGTCCCTTTGGTACTCTCACAACACTGTACTTATACTTCTACCACACTTTCTCAATATATTTTACTGGGTTTAAGACTTAGATAATTTAATTATACTATTTTTATTAACTTTACTAGCGGAGGAATTTGTATTTTTCCTAGCTTCTTGTCTTAATGAGAATTTCAGATAACTCCAAGACCTTGCACTCAGACAGAGTAACATATCAGATTCTTAATAATGAAATCTAAACCCTTTCACCCCAACAAAACAGGTTCAACTTCACCCAAAACCCCTGTAGACACAGTATCCAATCTGGAAAAACACTTTAGCACATGCCTAACTTCACACATGCGAGCAGGCTGTTGACTTCTGTGGGATAGCTCGCACATGTGAAGTTATATGCATAAGCACCAAGGTCACAGCTCGAAACTTGGCCATGCAAAGGTCTCTCTGGGGATCAATACTGGCTGTACGCACCAGTAAAATCCTCGGTATGTATTCTGCAGCTCTGATGGCAACACAGTCCCACACATGGGGTTAAAAGGGGAGAAAGGAGCACAAGAGATGGACTGAAATCACCTCCACTTGCACTGCTGGTTCTGGTACCATCCTCTGCTCAGAAGCAGGGAGAGAGGATGGCCTCTCCAAAACATACAGCACAGGGGACAGAAAGCAGGGTGGGTGTGAACCTCTAATATTGCCAGGCATTTCCAAATGCTCTGCACAAGCATAGCCCAGCAACTGCTGCTCTACCTTCCAGAAGCAGACAGGAAAGAGGGAGAACAGCTTTTGGCTTCCCATCCCTCAATGAGTCAGCTTGCAGAGTTTGTTGGGCAGGAAGAGTGGAGAAATAAGCTGCTCTCTTCAAGGCTGCAATAAATTACCTGTCTCCTTTTGCTGGAAAGAGGATTTATACTCACCCTCTGTACTGCTGTAGAGAGATTACTAAGTGTTTTCCAACACACTTTATTCTTCTTTGCTTTTGTTTGGTATGAATAATTTGAACTGAACTATAACTACCTCAAAAGGATGATGGTTGCAGAGGATTCTGTACATTCAGTCCTATCTGTGAGAGAAATGTTTCTCCTCCTTTAATGAGCTTCTTTGCTGCTGGGCAGAGCAAAAAGGGTGGAATTTTCTTTTTACAGAGGCAGATCAAAACCATCATGTATAGAAAAATATCTCAAAGTCAAAACAACTGGCAAAGGGCATGACAGGCAGTAGGTGTCCATTTCCATATCAAATCCCTATGTCTGCTGAGTCACTGCTGGCCTTATCATTCATGGGATGAGCAACAAAGCTGTATTTTCATCAAAGCATAAAGCTGTTTCTCTTGACTTCAACCAAGGAAATTAGTTCATACGTTTGTTTCCATTTAATGAACCTACATTTGCCTCATTTCCAGCTGAGATGCGGCAAGATTAGCCGCAGTGCAGAAAGTCACAGATTTTTAAGTCAGTCAGTGCTGTAACCGAGGCTGACCACCTCAATGCCACAAACCACTGAACCCTCCCCAGCTATTTCTGCATGCGGTACATTCAGTCCCACTGAAAACAATATTCCACTCTCTATTATCTATCAGGGCTATTTTTAGGACTGCGGTGAGATATGAGCAAACTGCTTCTTTCCACCATGTGGGCTGTTACTTTCAAGCTGGTTCCAGCTCTTGTGCATACCGCCAGTGTTTGGAGCAAATTCCAGTGGGCTCTTGCAATACTATAGTGCAGCATCAGGAAAGTGGTATCAGGACAGAGTGCAGTCTCCAAGAAAACGGAAACCAGCTTGCTGCTACTGAGAGATGTTTCAGGAATGCGGCTTGAAGAAAATCATTACAAACTATTTTCTTGGGGTGAAGAGGGAAGGGAGGGTTAAATACAACACATAAACCTCTCCTTTCCGAAAGCTGTGAAATTAATCCATCCCCACCCAGCAATGGGAAGTGGGTGAGCCCAGCCGGTTTCACAGCTCTGCTTCCTTTCTTTGAGACTCTAAGGTGGGAAGTGCAATGTGCCAAGTGCCAACATGGGCGGGGAGGTAAAGAATAGGTGGATCAACCTATTCTAGGGGAGAAGAGAAAGGGAGAGCAGAGGATGTTTGTGGGTGGGGAGAGAAAAGGCACATTGTTCTTTCTCCAGCTCCACAGAGCTGAGCAAGAAAGAATAAGGTCTGGCACTGTATTATGTTTTTTCCAGGGGAGTCTCTGCCTATGGCTCTTGGCCCAGACATCACCAACACAAGAGGAAGAGAAACAAAGCTATGAAATTGGGTGGTCCTTGAGGTTGCTGCAATCAAATGATAAGGAGGAGGATGCTGATAATGCAGTTGCATTGAAATGGCACTTCCAGAGGCTGCGCAAAGGAGAGAAAGGAAAGGCAGGGGATGGGCTGAATAACTGTCTATCTGGTCTCTGGACCTTCCAAGTGGGAAGAAGGAGCCATGGATGGATACCCCTACAGGGAAACCAAGCATCCAAATGGTTCTGCAAAGGTATTCCCACTTCTTCTTGCAAGCATCTTCCACATTTGTTGGGAAAAAAAGCTATATTTGAGACTCCAATCCCAGGCCAAATGTAGTAATAGAGAGAATCACACAGGGCATGCAATTCTAAGAACAAGTTTTGCACAGTCATAGAAAACACTTCATGCACTCACTGAAAAGTTGAATAAAAGGCCATTGTGAGTTTAAGCAAAATTAGTGCCTGGCCTTGTGCATGTTGCTAACACATCTCCAAGAGCTCTCTCTTTCAGAGAAGTAAGGTTGACACAATGCCACTGTTTCGGAGAGTGTTACTTTTCAGATCCGAAAAGCCAGATCATCTCCATGGTGACACTGCCTGGGAGACAAGCATGCCAAAAAAGCCTTATTAATTATTTATCAATGGCCCAACTCAATTGTTTTGATATGTTGGCAAACTATGCAGCAATCAGGGGTGTTGCTCAGAGCGGTAACTGGTGCCATCTGCACCCAGCCAGACGCTGCTGATTTAAACCTCAGGGCATTTGCCCATTACTCTTGTTCCACTGCATGTTTGTTCATGTCAGGGATGTTATCAAGGACAAAACGCTGTTACTGTTGTTGTGAACTAGCAGCTGCACACATAAAGGGCAAAGGATGCATGTGCCACCATGCATCTTTTAAGTTCATTTGCTTTTAAGAGGCAAGGGTATATTTTACAGCTGCCTCACTCTGTATGGTAAAAGCATACAGCAAACACCTGCACCTCTCTGCTTCATTCCCCTCTCCCCAATGTATCGTATAAAAAAGATCATATTTCTAAAACCAAAGCTGATTTACTGCCACTCTATCACTCACTACCTGTATAGAAACTCACTCCTGCACCAAGGCATTAAAAGTTCCAAGTCAGTGCCAGTCCCTCTTCGAGAACCAGGGTAAAACTACCTTGGGTTTAATTTTCCTCTTCTTATTCTGCTGGATATAGTTCCTATTATCATCTCAAAAACAATGATTCATCAAATGAAGAGGAATTAACTAATCACAAACACTCAGCAAAGGGGTTATATCTTCTTTCTAGTTCCCCCTTTACTCACAAAGGAAAATGTCTGTGGAACCAAGTTTTAATAAAAGGTAGAAGGCACCAGATGAACGCATTTATGTTGTACATATACAGAGTGGGTGCCAGGAGGAACACGTACAACACCCTTCCTCCACTTCTTTCCTCACTCCCGCATACGGTGCCTGTTAACAGGATTTGTGAGCACATTTCCTGAGTAACTACTGCCTTACTGGAAAATTTACATCCCTTCATTGTTTGGTACCCCTATCCTCAGCTATGTCTATAAGGCCTGGCATATTTGCACCATGCATCTCTGGCAGACCTTTCTTCATTTAGTGCTGAGAATCCTGGCCTTGAGTCACCCTTACTACCAGACAGATCTTACAGCTCTATATTAATCATTCCAGGGCTGATTTACCACTAGGAATAAAAAAAGTCATTCATCTAGTTTATTCCAATAGCATTTAAAACACATGCTAGCAACCTGGTTACTGATTTTTTATAATGGGGCAATGAATCTTGAACACAGAGAGAAGGGAGGGCTAGAGAACTCAGAAATGGAGAGAGTCCACTGATACATGTCAGAAACCTCCTAAAAAACTTCTCCTTTCCCAAAATAAAAGGATTCCGTACAACATTACTTAAGTCCTATATTGTAGGAATGCTCAGTTTTAGAAAGATCCTACAAGAAATCACCAATTGCATCACTAATGCAGTGTTTCCCATAGTGCTGCCTCAAGTTGCCCCTTCTCTCCCATCCCCGCTGTCCCAATAGCCCACTACTGCAAATCTGCTTCCACGCCAATCCTCCCTGACACACAATGAAACAAGTTGGTCCTGGTAGCAGCAGAGATTGCAAAAGATTTGCTAAAAAGCAGAGACCTGAAAAGACTTCAAGGTTATTGAAGACGTTTGCAGCCATGGCCTGCCACGACGGGACCCCAAGGCTGGCACCCTGAGAGAGTCCCTGTCATGTGCAGACTTCACCTTCCTGGAGAAAAGAGTGGAACTGCTTACATTTTTCCTAATTCACTTCTAGCTGTAACTCCATAGCTTTCTGAATATCCAAAGACACAATATCTAACACTTTAAAATGTTCATAACACAGCCTGCAAAAAAAAAGAGCTGCTTATGATCTAATTCTGAAGGACTAAAGAAAAGATAAAAAATGGCCAAGTTGAAGTTTTAGAGCCATCATGCAGAGATAGATGGAAGACTATCTCTTTTCCAAAGTCTAATAACTCACAAATATCCCATCCAACCAGCTTGAAGCTTTCAAAGGAAGTTCATGTTTTTGGCACATAAGAAATTATATCTGGAAAGAAAGTGGAGTAGGGGATTTCCCCAAGGCAATGGAGGATCACAAGTGTAACTAAAAGGGAAAAAAAAAGTGCTTTACAACCTCAACTATGGATTGTTCCTCCTTAATAGATGTTAACCAGCACTAAATGCCACATTCACTGAAAAGATGAAAACTGCATTTACAGTTAACTTCTGGTGAAGTTGCCAAGCAGATGTTTATTTTTGGCTTCCACATTTACTAAAGCCAACTGCTATACTGAATTGGGATTTCACAAAGCTTCTCTTCCAGGTTACAATTCTGTTGGAACCAAAAAGGAAGAAAAAAGGAGGGGGGGAAAAAAGGCAGGAAAATATATAAAAAAGCTGACTTCACTTTTAAGTAGGAAAAATCCTGGTAGCATCCATTTCTAACATGTCTGTTTATATCATAGTTTAAATAAGGTTAGAACTGTGCAATCGTTATCGGTCAGCTTCCAAACACAGCACAGCTCCATCCAGCACATGTGCAAAAGAGGAAAAGTCACTGGAAGCGAATCCTGTGTCAGTCCATCCTCTAACTTTTGCAAGTCTATGCACAGACTGTTTAGCACTAATTAAATTACTGGCAAGTCAAGTCCAAGAGAAGTGAAAGTATTCACAAGCCCCAAGTTTACGGTTCTCAGTGTTACATGAGTATTACAGATTCCCCCTCCAAAACCTTTCCAGGTTTCCGATAGATTTCACATTAATTTTGAGGCTTGATCTCACAGCTACCACAGCTGCTGATGCAGTACAAAATGCTAACCTGGGGCAGCAGAGAGGAACTTTAATTCAGAGTTGGTTTTTTCATTGTGATTAAGCAGTGAACCACAGTGAAGTAATCCTCCAGAGTAGGAGTGCACACTGTTCAAGGCACTGATTTGGGGATGAAACCCAAAACCAAAGTCCTGGCTACTTCATTAGAACAAACCCTTTATGACTTTCTTAAGAAGAGCAGTATAAAGTCCTGATGCCTGGATCTAGTTCCAGTTTGAAAATTACAGTCTCCTGTAATTCCTCCCAGTAATTTCAATTGGAAATGGGGTTATTCACACCCTCTAAGCAACTGCAAACTATTGCAATGTGCTGCTAAATAACTGCTAAATGATGGTAACTTCAGCAGTTACCATAGTCCCTAAAGTGATTTTGCACATTTAAGTGAAAGGTGCTAAATCAGTGCAAGGCTGTAATTCCCATTAAACAAGGAAGGGGGTTAGACATTGTTTGAACTCTTCCTTAAAACCAGTTTTTCTCCAAGAAGCCACCTGACTGCATTTTCATTCACTTGTACATCCTGCTTGAAGGAGATGTGGGTAAGTAAACATGACTGCTTACTCTCTCTCTTTCACTGAAGTTTCTGTGAGTTCAGAGAAGCCTCAGGACCACTGAGAGCTTTGCACACCTTCACAATGCCTCCTCTGCCAGAAATGTGAGGTCAGCTGGTACTGTGTGGATCTTCTAATTTTGCTCTCCTGGTCCTGTAGTCCTTCAAAGAAAAAAGGAAGTGCTACTTCACCATGAGAATTACAATAGTACAAGGAAAACTTGGGAAGAGCCTTTCTTTTGAAGAAACATCTGTACCTTCAGGCACCACAGTGCTCATTAAAACTCAACATTATACTGCTTAAGCACCTCAAATTCTTAACTAACCCAATGGAATTTTGAAACGTGGAGAGATTTTAAACCCGAGTTTATATAGTTTAGGCTGTTGGATTAACATTGATGAGCCCAGATTTGTTGCACAAGGATGACGGGCCACAGAGATTGTATCACAGAAGTTACACAGATGTGTTTGAACAGCACAGTTGGAACAGTTAATGGCACAGACCTATCAGAAGCACCTACATCTAGCATATTTTTCTAAACTGACTTAAGGTGGATCAAAATATAAACGCCGCTTTCTGGTAGAACTCTAGTGAACAATAAACCCACATCCTAGCTGGAAAAATACTTGGCAAACAAGACGACTGGCAATCGTGTATCAAAGCCTCACCCAGGTTATTTCACTCCAGGGCCTGCAGATCACTTTGCAATATTAAACTTGTTTTTGTAAAAGCGCTGCTTCAGTATTACATTGTTGTGACTGGACATTACCTATTTAATGGTTCCTTTTTGGAAAGGACCATCTTAGAATTTATGACAGATTGTGGTGGAATTGCTACAGAGGGAGGAAAGGAGTTTGCTAACATTTCTTCCCCATCCACCTCTGATACCCGAGAAATATTTATACTCCTGAAGGTAGAGGAACCTCCTGTTGCTCCCTTCTATTTATTGAAAGTAAATTACCAGGGCCACCCTAATATCTCAGTGGAGAGAGTAACGCAGGAATAGGAACATTCTTGCTCCCTGCAGCCAGCTGGGCTTGGAGTAGACATGAGAGGGTGAGGAATGAATTATGCTTTCCTACAATTAAGTGGCTGGCGATCAAGCAATTTTGCAGCCTTAAACACATAATTCAAGCTTTCCCTGCTAGACAGGGAGCTCGCAACTGCAGGCAGTTGCTCTAAGCAGTTACAGGGAGGGTTAACTTTGGAGGGGAGAAACAGCAAAGCAATCTTTTTTTCTAGATGGAAAGCTTTTGGCTAAGAACTTGCCCAGACCCTGTGATCTCCAGAACTATTGCCCCCTTCTTCAACATGCACAAACACCTTTTTTGGCACATGTTTTGGCTGGAGTCAGCTGAACAAGGGAGAGTTAGCACTCAGATTTCTGGGATCCCCTTGCCAAAAGTTAAGCTGTTAGGTAGTGCAACAGCAGCAGCACAGGCTTCCCACTTCACCCTGCCAGTGACCTTCGCACAGACTTGGACATACCCCCTTCCTCAGAGTGAGGAGCAATTCCCTCTCACACTGCTCGATCCAGAAATTCATCTCAGCAAATACCACAAATCATGTCAGACCGAGCAGGACTATTAAACCAGTGCTGCGCAATGTGAATTGCTGTCCACAAGGGACTGGAG
Organism: Loriculus beryllinus; assembly: GCA_039877255.1. Classification (NCBI taxonomy): domain Eukaryota; kingdom Metazoa; phylum Chordata; class Aves; order Psittaciformes; family Psittacidae; genus Loriculus; species Loriculus beryllinus. The sequence goes on from JBCJKH010054589.1 coordinate 9,045, forward strand.
CAAAAGACTGCCTAACCCACTTTGTTTAACTTTTTACTTAAACAATCCTGAAAGGGGAAGCTGCATTGCTACTCTGGAAATTACAACTTTAATCTCATTTGAACCACACGTTCCTCAGCTAAACTGCAGAAATACTTTAAGAACCAACTCCCAAATAAGACATTTTTCAACATTTCCTACATTTCCTGGAAATATACTCCCTCCGATGCTGTGAAGTAAAAGCAGGCTTATTAATATAACCAAGTTAAAGTTCTTCCAGTAGCCCTAATAAACTCTAATGTCAGTCTAATTACATGTATTTCACCAGCTCTGCATTTTCACTCCTCAAATCAACATCATGCAACAGCACTGGAACATCGATCATTCCCATCTCAACCCCACAATCCATTTGCACATACTGCACTGCCCGTGGCAGGAATCAATAGTGCTTCGTTGAAAATAGAGCAAGCTTTGTTTCCCCTTAACAGTAACGGCTTCCTCAAGTTTGCTTTAATAAGCATGCCACAGCTCAGAGGTGCCAACATTTACTGGGCTGTTTAAACATTGTTTAGAGTTTTGCTGGGCAGATAAGAAGAATAACTTGGGTGTACAGTAAAACAAAGACATAGCTGTTTGTGCCAAACATTCAGTTTATGGCAATACTTCATAGGAATTATTCCCCATAACAACCAAACTGTCATATCCTACAACTACATCCCAGGCAACCTCCCAGCTGAGCTCACTACGGCTGCAGTCTGATGTGCTCTACATACAAACACCCAGAGCTACCCAGATGTTCTCTATGTAAAACATTTGGTTTGAAGCACGCAGCGCTTCTTTCCAAAAAGCCATTACATTTGTTTAATGCACTCACACAGTTCAACTAAAATATCCTGGAGCAGACATTTGACTGCAACTCTACTCTACAAGCCCCATCTGCAAAAAGAAAAAAAAAAGAAAGAAAAAGTAAATGAGAATGCTTTACATGATTTATGCTGTCTTTATGATCAGCCAGTTCATAAAATACAAGCTCTGCTCTACAGACAATAACACAAATCGCTTTCAAGTGTATTGTTTAGTCCTTGCCTGTGTTAAACAAATATTTCAACTGAAACAAAGGGCCAATCTCTACTCTTTGTTTTACAACAGTGTTAATGTAACTGAGAGCAGCGTTTTACCCATGGACATCACAGGGGATGTGATTTTTTTTTGTTGTTTTATGCTCGGAGTGAGTGAGTAATGACATCCAATAATGATAACCAGTTACATTCACGGCTGCAGAGTTTTCCTTTCATCCAAGAAAAGCTGGAAGGAGGTTAAAGTACAGCATGACATCCTTTCCCCAACTGAATTCCTCACGAGCAATGCACAACCCACAACGAGGCATTTCACAGGTCCCATTAGACCACATTTTCATCATAAAATGCCAGACAGGATGGAAGAATACATTTGTTTTATCAAAACACAGAGGCAGGTAGAAAACTCTCAAGCTGTACACTGAAAAAGAAACCCGCTGCTGAGAAAGATGGCTAGTCCCTGGCCTGGATGTAAATGCACTGCACAGTCTAGCCAAAGGTCCTTATTCCTCCCAGATTGTGAAGACACAATAGTGACCAAGCAGCGATCAGCAGTGGTACACAGTAGTGACCAGGCTCCAAGACACAACAGTTGGCTAACTATGGAAAGTCAGTACCATCCCTTCGAAGTGTGACTACAGCCATGAAAAAGGACACTCACTTCACAAGCGACCTTCCTGATATGGTTACACCTATACAAGGAACAACTTGCCTCAGTGCAGTGCTGGAGCTGTGGTTGACCCTGTCTCTTTCTCCCCACAGCTACAGACTTTCCAGATGAACCTCAGGGAAATCACTCACTCCTTGGCCACCTGAAACACACTTAGCTCATACAGGAGATGAAGCTTAAACACACAGATCACCATTTCATTATTTCACCTCATTTGGGTGCCCTGAAGAGAATAAACGGGACAATCCAAACCATTCTATCACAAGGGGCCTGAAGGATGCTATGCCTCATGTATAGGCCTGGTTAAAAATGTGTCTTCCCAGGAGAGCAGTGTGTGGAAGCCTCTCAGTTGTATCCCTGCACAAGCCAGGCAAGCCTGTATTTCCTCCACCATGTATCTTACAGACATTTTTGTCTTGCACTGGAGCATAGCTACATCATGCTCCAGGCCACATAGCTTTAGAGCACGCACCATCCAGGAAGGATGCGCTCTCCTTTCTCTTCTCTCAAAGGCTTTTTTTCAACCCCCATGCCAACACAATCCACAGCATGACCTTGCCAAAACCACTGTGCCAGGCACCCCCAGGCATTCCTAGCCACCTGACGGACTGGCTGGCCTTCTCTCCTCCTTCCTGAGCCGAACTCCACTGGGGAAGCTTTGAGATCTGATTTGAGCAGAGTGCTGTGGCAAAAATACACAAACAAATGACAGCTCCATACATATGCCTCTAAAGCTGGGGGGTTTTTTTAACAAACGCTTTGCCATCTTCCCCTGTCAGACTTGTGTGTAAGATTTCATCTTACTGCATCAGTGACAAAAATGACAATGATAAAAAATGGCAAAAAACGTAAGAAAACACCACTGAACAAAGGAGCGTTTGTCTAGTTACCACATGGCTCAAACAGGTATTTTTATCCAACCCTCATCGCTAACCTTTGTGATCAAAAAACATTCACACTCAATTTTAAAATAATACCTTTGGCTCAAATAAAGGGAAATATCATTCACCATCAGGTGTTTCATGGAGATTAGAAGTAATAGCAGAGATGAAATGCCTTTTTGTGCATGGGAAACACGATATGGAGGCTTTGAGCGCTCCATCAGCAACAGGACCCGAATCGTTCCAATTTACCCATCAATGGCTAAATTTAGTCTCTAAACTTGGCATGGTATCTTTTCACAGGAAGAATTCATTTCCTCTTTTTCTTTTCTTTTCTTTTTTAAGCCTAATATCCCCAAACTGGTGTTTTTATTCCAAGGCAGTGGTGCTCCAGCCCAAATACGCTGACTCAGCTCCTCAGCACAGTAAGACCTTTGGATAGTTGCAAGTCCCCCAAGCTGCCAGACCTCAGAACAAAGACACTTGGCTTCTCCAGCCTCTCTGCTTAAGTCATCCCACATGCCGGCCGCCGGGCCAGGGTAGCCAAGGGGCTCTGGGATTACCACAGGTCCACATTTCCCGGGAAGGCAAGGCAACAGGGACACAACGGCTGACCAAGCAATGTCACTGAGGCTGACAGCCTCACACAAGGCGTAGGAGACCCTCCCCTGCACCAGGCTGGCATCCGATGGAATCCAACCACAAAGGGTTTCAGGTGCCATGCCAGAGGTGTGGCTGAGGTGAGCTGAGGAATGCTGACACAAGGAGAAGGGAAGGCCAAGGAGGCAACCAGAAATTAAGTTACATTAGCCACACATTAACCTAAGCAACCTCAACTGTCTTCTTAACACTTACAAACCACAAGACCTGAGTTTATTCTGTGATTCTACATTCACCTACAACTGGCCAGGACAGTTTCAAACATGCCAGCCATGCCAGTCCCTTTTCCCATAACTGCTGTGCAGCTGGGTTGTTTTGGGTTTTTTTAATGAAAAGAACCATCCATTAAAGTATTTTATTTTCCTCCACTGGTGAGAGCAGAGCCTGAAAAGTTACACTTGAGGAGGTCCCAGGCCTTGCATCCCACCATGGGCCAGTGGCTGCTTTAAGGATTGATGCCTCTTAAACCACCAGAGCTAGGAGCAAAGCCCACCCACCTCTGGAGTGTTAGGGAGCACTAAGCATTTACTCCATGCAGTAGTTTAAGAGACTGAATTGAGGGTTGGTCCATGGTCTTTGGTTCAAAAGATAAAAAATACTGAACTCAAATGAATGTACTAAAATGGTACAAGAGCAAGGATGGCTATAACCTTGCCCCGTGCCTCTTTCCCCCTTTGCAACACACAGCAAAGGTTACAGGAGGGTTCTCCACATCTACTGAACATCTGGCATTTTTGGTGTGGGTCCAGGATGTTTGATGGGTATGGCCAGACATGAAGTTATCACACCCAGCCCTGTAGTGTTCAAAGGTCTAGGATCCCCTAATTTATACAACATACTCTGTTGCCTGCGAAGACACGGTGATACATATATTCTGTTTAAAAGCAGATACTTCTCAAATCATAACTTGCAGATGCTCGAAGTCTTTCATGTGGGTAAGACAAATGAGAGCCATAGAAACTGATTTTGTAGCCAGGGAGTACAGGAAGCAACAGCAGGAGAACACTATTGAAAGCCTGGATACACTTATGGCTTTAATGAATTGGGCATCAAATATAACAACACACATATGCAGTTTTTACCTTGCTTTGTAGTTCGCTCCCCACCCCCCTCAGCTATCTAGCAAAGTGGGAATAATTTTGAGTTTAGTTTATTAAGTGGACACACATGGTATTCACATCAGCTGGAAGATATGTGAGAGAAAAACACTGAGAAATAGCATTTGCATATTCAGTCAGAGACCTCTTCATCTGAGACATTTCCTCTGACGTGTCAACTATCCCAAGTACACCAACCCATCAAGCTAATGACAAGAGTTTTTCTATGAAGTGTCCAGTGTATGCCTGGGCAGTTTCTGGACAAATCCTGACTTACATGGGAAGCAAGAAGAAACAAGTTCAATAACTTCTGTGGGTCAGATTCTCACACTGACATGCCCATCACTAGCATGTAAACCCTCAAAACTGTATGCCAGAGGCAGGAACTGGCAGCAGCCTTCATCCCTCCTCACGGTCATCTTGTACAACAGTGTCCTGCTGAAACGAACACGGTACAATAAGAGAAAATGCTCTGGCATCAGCATCCTGTTTCACATAGATATAAGGTACATAAGCATGGTACAGGAGGAAGAGACTCAAGACAGGTAGATGTCCACATCAAAGCAAAGGTCAGCCCATTTCTGAATCCTTGGAACACAAGGCTTGGAAACACATCCCATATGTCCTGCATTTGGATTACCATAGCTGTACACACATTGACCTGCCGGTGTTCAAGGCTTATATACCTGGAACTGGTTTCACATTCAGCATTCTTCATTGGCACTGTCATGGCCACCACATTCTTCCTCGCAATTCCTCACTCCAGCAAAGACTTTCTAGTTATTTATTTACCAGACAAAACACAGACTAACTACGATTACAGTTCTGTAAAGAATAAACAATTGCTCACAAGAACTGCACATTCCACACGGTTTTATTCAACATGTATGACCCCAAACTACAACATATACAATAATTGTCTCCACATGGCAAATCCACATTGTAATTCTTAAAAAATAATACTAATTTTTAGAACACATGCCACCAAAAAATGCAGTATATTTTAGCCATATCTAATGAAAGGCTTTGTACAAGCAATTTCCATTCTGTTGTGTTCTCCAGCATATGGTCTATGAAACCATTTGTAATAATGCTTAGGCATTTTATAGTGATTTTAGCTGAAGGCTGCATTATAAACACTGGCTCAAATTCTGTTGTGCATTTCCCGTTTAGATGGATCACACTCAGTACACAGCAGGCCAAAATGTGTCCCATTAATTAGTCTAACTTCCCTATACTAAGTAGCATCTCTTCAGAAAGGGATATACTGAGGCACAGGGAAGTTAACTGATCTGCTCAAAATTGTTCAGTGAAGGGAAAAGGGAAGGGGAGAAAGAAGCAGTCTCTTGGAAACTTCATTCTTCACCTGTAAGAAAGCCTAGCATCACTGAACATGATGTCCTCTCAAAGCTCAGAAAGAACACGCTGTTCTTTAATTTGGTAAAAGATTTGACATGACAAGCTAACGTATTCAGATGACCCTTAACTGGCTAGTCACTAATTCAGACTCTCATAGCACTGAACTATACTCCCCTGAACAAATCTGCTTCGCCAACAAGAATTCCCAGTGCAGAAAACAAGTATTTTGTACTATGCCTTCCCCCTTATGATCTGCATGCTGAAATCAGTTATTTTTGTCTGAAACCCTTTATGTTCAGGTCTTCTTTGGCGTTTCAACTATATAAGTGTTTATGTGAAGACTGTAGCAGTACAAGTCTTCTGTAAGTAGTACTTACAACCAGGTAGTAACTCCTTCTGTAAATAGTACTTACAACCAGGTAGTAACTCCTTCTGTAAGTAGTACTTACAACCAGGTAGTAACTCCTTTTATAATAAGCCCACAATATTCACTGTGAATCACATCAGATGAAATCCAGTGTTTTTTTCTTTTCCCTTTCGAAAGCGAAGTCTCAGAACACATCTAAAAATTAAGGGTGGAACAAATAAATTAACAGCAAAACTGTTTTCAAGCCCACATTATCTTTCCAACTTCTATTCATTCCGTAACTAGAATATGCATGCATGCTTTGGCACAACTTTTACAGAGGATGACCTGAGTTTCACCACCATACCTCCAGCAAAATGAAAACATTGTCCACATTTAATCACATTATGAGTCCCCAAAAGAACTCAGTATGCACACCTTAAGTAACTCAGCTTTTGGCAATATGTTTTGCAAGAATGCCTCTGCTACTGAGGAACCTCTGGCATCAGATAAGTGTGCTGTGGCAGAAGATGTGTATGCAGCACCTCATCACAGGCTGCACAGGTTCTGCTGGCAGCTACCAGCTGAGAAGCAGGGAGCGAGGCAGCATTCTCTGTGTGGGTCACAGCGCTGGCACGCAGAACAAAGCGAGAGGCAGCAGCACAAGTGGAGTACAAAGGGGCTGGGAACAGAGACCAAAGCTGAATGTCACAGAGGGGAAAAGACCCACGGTAAAGAGAGTGCCCAGAAGGCAGGAGAGACCAAGCCCTGCAGAAGGAGGCTGTCATCCTGAGGACCCTGATGTTATACACTCTGCATGTCTGGAAAAATCAGGTATTAGATTGTGCACTCAAAACTAGCTGATATTTCTGATGATTTTGGCTTCAATCGGCAAGTTTTTCTTTCTCATGTATAAGACAGGGTAGTGATACAAGCCATTGTTACTGTTATTCAAGTGTATTATCATAGCCGTGGAAGCCACATTCACGAATCAGGATCTTGCTGTGCAAAGTACTGTACATGCACTTTACATCACAGCAGTGTTGTGTAGATACTTCCACTGGTGTCTGCAACAAAGGAAGATATCCAAATAAGAACAACAAAGACTCTCAAAAAAAACCCACGACCAGTTCCACATCAGATTTGGACATTATACTGGGGAAGATGCACACTGAGTGATCAAGACAAAAAACAGCATTAACTAGTGACCCAGCTGCTAACTGAAACAGAAGCTGTCAGGAAAAAACTGAAATGTAACATGTCATTAAAGATAAGGGAATTCACATGCGTAAGAGGGAAGAGAGAGCAAAAGTAGACAAGAGAATTGGGACAAATGTCCCACCTGGCTTTCACTGTACTCAGTGACCCATGAGCATGGTTTTCTCTTGTTATTTGGAACCCCTGAAAACTACACTGCAAACAAACAAATGGTTGTGTGGCCAACAAGCCCTTAATTACTGACATGAGCTGTCATTGTTGGTATTCACGTTTTGGTTTTGTCATGATATGGAGAAATACAACCAGCAAGACAAAGGTCCTCCTTTCATGTAATCTCTTGTTGTGTCAGGGTTTCCAAAACCCCTGTGCAACTCTTCAAAAGGATCATGAAGCAGAGCTGTCTTAAAGCAAAGATTTTCACTGGAATTGTAAATAAAATATTTCTGTTGCCCAGAAGTTTGGTGCTTTTTTTACAAGATTTTAACAGATTTTTACAGAAACTAATTTCATTTGGCAACATCCTTCTACCTACTCTTCTATGCAGAAGAGATAACGAACACAAACCACCACACATAACATGCCTGCACTGATACGCACCGCATGCCTGTTTTTCATGTTGGGCTGCAGCTTGTCATCAATTCCCAAATAATTAACTTTCTGGAGGAACAGCTGGAGGAGAATAGTGCTTCCTCCACCTGCTGGTGAGGAGGAAGAAAAGATGTCCTGGCGCTCAGGCAGAGAGAAGGAGGTGAAGGCTGACGGAAGGTCCCTGCAGCTATTCCCTATCTCCTCTCAAGTGCAGCCTAAGAAGAGGAAGGGAGAAACGCTCCTGGCTTTTGCAAATGGCAAAATGTGTCCTAAGAACAGAGGGTAACCAAAAGGAAGTGCAGATAATACAGGGTGCTTCATGAGAGGTTGTAAGAAACCAGCAACGTTAGCAGGCTCCAAGTCCACAGTGGCAGGGAGAGCAAACAACTCCCAGAAAAGCACCTCACAGGAGAGCACCCACAGGGAGCTGTAACAGCCAGGATATGGAACCACTGGGTTAAACTCCGCTGGGAGTGCTCCAGGTTTATCTGGTGTCTAACAGGGTTTATTTGGTATCTTCCATGTTTTAAAGGGCTACATGTTCCTCTACTAACATTAATTTAATTTTTGTATCCAGGCATTGCTTTCTGTATAACGTCAGGAAAAGGCAGACAGCAAGACTGAAAACGCCTATCTGTATTTTAAAGTTGCATTATGAGGAGTATTTACCCCAGTGGAATCATTTACTCGAAGAATCCAGCAGCACCTACCAGCTTCATGTATCACGGATGGGATCAGCCAGAGGTGGTCAATATGCAGCTTATCTAAGGCTGACATAAGTGTAACTGTGGATTTCTTGGCTAACAAACAGTGAATACATAACACAAAAAGCTCAGTTCTTTGGTTTAACATGTGCAAGATGACAAGTGGAGAAAACACCCACAGAAATGTCAGCATGAGCGTTACTTCACAGGCTTGCAATATCATCTCTTCATCCTTACACTTACTAACAGGTGCCTTAATTTAAAATACTGTAAGTTACACAGTGTATATTGAGCCAGTATTAATGAAGGAAATCTTACTGGCAATATCAGGCACCTTATTCGTCATGTAGCGGGACATATTTTAACTGCTTCATGCAGCATGCAACACTGTCCGCAGTCACTGTGGTAACTAATACACAAATTCACATAAGTTGTTTCCAATAACAAACTACATGTGTTATACAATCTACCTCAGAGCTTTATGGCAGGAAGCTTTATGATCACTTTCCACTGAATTAAGAGGAAAGACAAAGAAACTATGACGGCTGAAATAAACATGCAACCTGTTAGTAAGTGCCAAAGACTACTTTCATCCAAGTCAAAATAAATCCTGATATTGATTTCCAGCGGCACAGGACTAATGCACATGTGTACCTTGGATCAAACTGTCTTCTCACCTTGGTTTTACTTTATTAACACAGATCTGCTAATTTCTATTTCACTCCTGAGCTCTCCATTTATACAGATGACAACAAAACTGAAGTTTGTGCCTGGCTAATCATACAGATATCTTCAGGAAATGCAATACAGCTAAAGAGATTGCTGACAGACAAGAGAAGCAGAAAAGCCAAATAGAACTGCTTGGACAAGGCTTATAACTGGGAACGTAATGCCACTGCCAAGGTCCAGCTCTGCAATCTGTTACCATGCAGCTTGAAATACCTACTTACCATTGAGTAAAGAAAAAAAAATATTAGCTAAACCAGTAGCAGAATAGGAAGCAAACAGACTGGACTAGAGCAACCTTGGGACTCTCTCTCTTGCTACCTAGCTACCAGTTGCAGAGATGATTTGCACTGGGTGTAGTACAAGAGGGGGTGCCAGATAACTTGCTCGCTGTGTGCATCCCCTGCTGGGCATCCAGTCCAGGCTGCTCACCAGCACTGCAAATGCTGCCCACTAACAAGAACTGCAGAGAGGAAAGAGGAGAGAAAGGTAGCGGTAAGGGGGAACTGAAGGAAAACTCTGCCCCTTTCTGATCATTCATCCTGTCAGTGCTCTCATCTCACCCACGGAAAGCGATCAGTGCTCACTGCCAACAGCCAGACAGGGGAACTGTCAGAAAACAAGAAGCATGTTCCATTCACTTTGGTCTGACTGGATTCCTGGCAACTAGCTTTTACTCTGTAAGCAGACAAAACGTGGGTATTTTACATACACTCACAGATGTTAAAGTTCAAACACACATGTTGCACCAGAACTCACCTGCAGTCTAGTTAATAATTATAAAGTGCCACACGCCAAGGCTTGTATTACTCCAGGATAAAACTCACACCCCGGTAAGGATTTGTTTAGCTTCTACATGCCAGCTGATAGAGTATTTTACAGTATTCTGATTTTCACCCTCTCCATTTCAAGATGGCATTAGCCATATAAATTCACTTCAGACTGTATCATCTAAGTACTCTTAGCTGCGTTAACTGAGGCACTTGACAGTTAGCAAAATACAGAAAGACCTGGCGTGCTGTTAACTTGGAGGAGATACACATCTATGCTACATCCTTTCCTCCTGTGATGGCCCTTCCCAAATTTGCATCTCATATTTACAACAGTCACCTTTGCTTTAATTTATCACGTCTTTTGAAAATGGAGATTTTCAACATATTTGCTTATTTACTGCATTTGGTAGTGCAAGTAAAAACTAATGTACTTACAAAATAGTAGTTAGCATATAACCTAGCTGTGGAGCTTTTGTTAGCCTGGAATTGTAAAACAGCCAAGACAGCAAACTTTAAAACCATGGACTTGGAGTGAGCATGTGCAGAGATGTCCATCTCTGGTTTCTCTTTAGCCAGCCTCCAAATGAGCTAATAAACTGAAAGCATACATGATATGACTCTACAACTTGGCTGAAACACGCATTTTCACTGTAGACACAAAGATATTTAGTTCCAAAGTAAAACATCCCTTACTGGCATCTGCAATTTCATTTTCTGTTTTACAGCTGCTCCTGCCTCTGGGTGCATGTTGAGCTTCCAGGCAACAGAAAGGGAAAGATACATGAGGCAAAACCTATACCATCACTAGGGAAATGCCTCGCTTTTAAATGAAGTCTAGTAAAAACTGAATTAGTCTTTTTCAAACGACAAGCAGTGCTAAGACCTCTTTAGAAAACCATCTATTTCTCTGGGCAATCTTTAAAGCAGCGCCTGCCTCTCATTCGCTCACCCTCTGTGAACAGTTAGGTATTTCAGGGAAGCAAAAATTACAATAAGCCTAACGTGTACATTTCTTCAGTTGCATTTCTGCACCCTGCTGGAGCACTGTACCAATGAGGGAATGCTGAAGCCGAGTTATTGCTTGGACAACCTCCGGGCTGCTTGAAGTCTCTAGCCAGCCGGCTCCGCTGAGCGGTGAAACGGATCATAAAGACCAATGGGGCTGGGTTGCAGTCCCTGCAATTTGTTTAGGTGTCAGCAAAGTTCAGGTCACAAGAGTATGACTGAATCACGGCATTTTTAATGGAGAACCAATGACTTTCCTTCTGACGGTACTTTGGTTAGCTGGGGAATGTGACAGGTTCCACTAAACCACTGGGGAAAGATAACCTGGTCACAGTGGTCCCACATGTAAAAACAGAACAAAAACTATAAGCCACCCTATTCTTCCAATAATAACACATCCTTTTAAAACATATTGTTGAGTTACTACAACACTACATCAGTCGTGTGTGGTGGGTGGGGGGGGGGGGGGGGGGGGGGGGGGGGGGGGGGGGGGGGGGGGGGGG
>JBCJKH010054591.1:20485-31456 GCA_039877255.1 Loriculus beryllinus
TCTCCCCATCCAACCTGGCCTTGAACACTACCATGAATGGGCAGCCACAACTTTTCTGGGCAACCTGTGCCAGTGCCTCACCACCCTCTTTACCACAGTAAAGAATTTCTTCCTAATGTCTAATCTAAACCTTCCTTCTTTCAGTTTAAACCCATTCCTCCTTGTCCTATCACTACATGCCCTCCTTTAGTAATGATGCTGTCTAAATATTAGCTATGCATACACGGAAGAAGCAAGCCATACAGATTAGTCATGTCATTCTGGAATTAAAAAAAAAAAAAAACCAAACCAACAAAAAAGGAAGAAATATTTGAAATATTTGTCATCTGTAAAAGAAGCAAAGCAAAAAAAGCAAGGAAATACAATTGTCAAGTATACAGACTGATCTGTAATAAGCATGAAATTAAAATCAGTGTTTTGTAACATATGGTGCATGTATATTTGCTCCCTCCAGATAGGTGGCCTAAAACAAGGTGTGAGTTATGTGTTTCGTGTGCGGGCAACGAACCAGGCTGGTGTTGGGAAACCATCAGACGTCACGAGTCCCGTCGTAGCTGAAACACGACCAGGTTTGTTAGAAATACTTCCTCTTTTTCATCATACTTAAACAGGTTCCTGTTTGTGTTTATGTACAGGCTGCATGTGAACAGTCCCACCCCTCTCAAGTCAAACTGTTTTTCTAAGTAGGAAATGAATTGTGGGTCATATTTTACTTTCTTGTCTGGTACACTTTTATGTCAGAACAGATTTTCTTACCATAACTACAGCTTCAGGAATATAAACCCCACAATTAAATTGTAAGATTTGCATATATTATTTGCATAAGTAGAGGACCCACTAGGATCAGCTCAACCACAAAATAGTACATATGTAGATTTTGCCTATCCTATAGTAAACCTCTTGTTTATGCTTTATTATTTTCCTTTCTTTAACCTAGTAATGTGCCTGAGAAAAGGGTACAAGAAATCACCTTTTTTCCCTTAGCCTTTGAAATAAAGGCTTTAAAAGCATATGGAAGTCACTTTGGAGACCCCTTTCAGTAGGAATTCAAGTGCAACTGTTTGCTAGAGTCACCCTTGAAGGTTGGCTCTGTATCTGCAGATACGGCATCCACAAAAGTAATCTCCTAAGAAGTACTAAGAAAGGACAAAAGACATATTAAAAAAAACTATTTTGGAAAGCAGCTTCTTGGTGAGGCTTCTGCCCTTTCTCACTCAAAACACACAAATCTCAAGACCAATCATACAGTTTTGGTTTTTTTAAATTACCACAAGTGTTTTGTTGTTGCCCAATGAATGCTGCCTTTATCACCGTTTTGGATAGAGACAAAATGTTGTCAGATGTCTCCAGGCAATTCCTGCTGGAATTTTGCTTTTGGCAAATACGTAACATATCAAAAAAACTGAGTTTTCTAATCAGAGAATGTAAGTAAAGAATATCCAAATGAAAATATTTGCTTTAATGCGAGTCGTACCAATTGTCTGTGTGCAGTGAAATGTGTAAATATAATTATGTGATACTTTGCATCCACTTTCTCTTGTTTGAAAACCACATTTAATTTTTACAGTTATCTCCTAAAATTTAGTTAAAAAAACATACCCCACCAATCCAGGCTACTTTTGAGACAAAAGTACTTTGGTGTGTGTGGACCTCACAGGAAATAGAGCAGACTGCAGCTGTTCCCCATTGCTGCCCTTAATCCTTGTGCATCTTGGTGCAAAGCAAAATTAGATTCTGCTCCTGCATCAGTCACTTGAGAAGGGCTTGAACCTCAGAAATTAGTGAAACCCTGTCTCATTCAACTTTTCTGACTAGCTGCGTTCAAAATAGTACCATTAACTAGTGTTTTGAATAGTGTTTTGAAGCTTTCTGCTTTATCTTCGTGTTATCTCTTTCCTTTCAATGCAATATACCACTCAGAAAAATTGAGATTTTATATGACATCTAAGTATTTTATTTCTCACAATGACTTTAAGAGAAACTCTGAATGATATATTGAAACCACTGAGCTATCTAGAAGAGAGAAATTAAGACTGCTACTACTACGGGGGCGTCTTTGGCTCTGCTTTGTAGGATGGGTGGAGAATTCTGCTCAGTAATTTAAAAAGATGCTTTTTACTTATATAAATATTACATATATAAACAAATATAAATATTACAGGTAAACACCTGTAAACACTTCTGGAAATAAATGCAATATATTGTTATACAAATGACAATACCTTAAAACAAATATAAAAGATCCTGTCCTTCAAATGAACCTTCTGGCTGTAATTCTTAGCACATTGCATAATCTGCCATCAAAAGATTTGTGTGCTGATGAACTACAGGAAACAAAACACTACCAAATGTCAAGTGATGAATATGCATATAAAAAATTAAATTATACAAAAATAGCGAATATGCTGCTGCCTGATACGGTATTTGTGGCCCTTAGACTTCATTTATCATATATTGGTACTTAACGTGCTTTCTTGCTGTGAGGGCTGGTAAGTAACAGTAACAAAATGGGAATATTAATCTCATTTTCCATTAAATGGTTATGGCAAATTATAAATAATAAGAAAGCTGCATATACAGAAATTGTCATTACAGGAGCTACTTACAATGCTGGAAAGGACGTTGTATAGTATTACGGTGATGAAACACAGAAATCTGCTTGTATGCTTGAGGCTCATTAAGAATTATGCTAAAAATAAAGCATTTAATCTTAATGTCAGGAATAAGGATTTAGTTTTTAAGGTACAATACTTTGTGGAGAAAGTGTGTTATTAGCATTCTAGGCAGCCCAGAACTCTTAGGCTAAGTAATATAACATGAGTGTCTTATTCAGATGGGAGACCCAGCTCAGAGCTGTTCAGAAAAGGAGTCTGGATGTTCTCCAGCACCTCTCAGTGCACAAGCCCTCCCTGACGTTCTGACAAGTTGTTGAAATGAAAGTCAACACCACAGATGATGAGCTTGCCCAGCTGCCCGAATCCCAGACAAAATTCCCTCAGCTTCACTGGTGTGCAAGGGAGCAGGATAGAGGTGCCTTCAGGTTTCTGATCTGGTATTCATCTCCAGAGCCTTTTAAAAGACAAACTGGGTCACTTTATCCAGCTCAAGGACTTTAGGTACTGGCAAAACAGGGTGGGCAACTTAAGAAGCTAATGGCAAATATTCACTGCTTTGTGGGCTCAGGATTAATGCTGCAGACAGTGGCAGGGCCGGATGCCAAGCACAGCAATTAAACCAACCTCCCGGAGTGAAGCCAGTGCCACTGAAAATGTGCCTCTATTGCACAAGTGTTCACTGCTGCGGCAACGCGACTGTTTCCTCTTCTGCCTCTGAACCTCTTTGAACACCCACAGTTGCACACAGTATTTTCTTTAGAGCTCTTATATTATTAGGGAAAAAGGAATTCATGCAGCATAATGAAAGCCCTGACTACCCTTTACTATGGAAAATATTGCTATTTAATATTTAAAACATTTAGTGGATTTAGAGGCTTCCTTTTCTTTTTTTCCGTTCAGGTTTTTACAGAACAAATATCATGACTGTCTTGCTCAAATTTGAAGCTTGCTCAAATAAATTAGTTGATTTACAAAGCTCTTTAATTTGTGGATTAGAATAAAAACTGTTCTTGAGAATCAAAAACCAAGAATGCCAAAGTTTGAAGCAATTTATGTGCCAACTGAGAAAATGGCAAGGATCTGCTTAATCCACCCTATAAATAATATCTATATAAACTTGTCTGCTGATTTCTCTATCTTGCGTTGCATTGTTCTGCACTTTCAGGAACCAAGGAAGTAGAAGTTGTTGTTGATGACAATGGAGCCATTTCCTTGAACTTTGAATGTGATCAGATGTCTCCTAACTCTAAGTTTGTTTGGTCCAAGAATTATGAACCGATTGAGGATGACACTCGACTGAACATCGATACTAAAGGCGGAAAGTAAGAACCCCTGGGGACAGCAACAGTCTTGTGTTTGAGAGATCTAGACAGAAATTCATCCTTTTGGATGTATGACTCAGTCAGTTACTAAAAGGCTACTTCATGAACATGCTGTTCTCCAGCAAGTCCATATGCAGACCATTTGGAAATTGTAGCTTGCACAAAATAAGTCAGACTTCCTGCTTAGGCAATTTAGTTATGTTTAAGAATAGGGAGAGAAAATCTGTGCTCTTTCATCTTATAACTCATCAATCAAGGCAAATTATTATTATTTCTACTGTTGTTATTTTAATAATACATATTGTTATATTTCAATAATCCTCAAAGGATAAAATTATCTGGCTGCTTGCAAAATGCTTTTGCCATGTAACACTGTTGCAATCTTTGGAGGTGCTGGAGTAAGCAGGAGTCTCTTCTGATGGCATTACACAGCCTGATTTGGAAACTTCTATAACGCTTTACAAGCCTATTCTGTTTCTTCCTGCTTTTAACAGAGCGGAAGAAATGGCAAATGCACAGGTTCACCCTATGAAGTGCCCATGCACTCTTCTGGTTACAAAAATCATAAGAAAAAACCCTGTGGCTCACTCTCCACACTCATGGTATTATTGCATATGAAAATTGAATCAGCCTGTACTTACAGCACCCTTCCACATTCATCAAAGAATTGACAACATAGAATCTATAGAATATCTGAAGTTGGGAGAGACCCTTAGGGTTGTTAAGCATGCTTGAGCTAGTTTAAACTAGCTATCTCCAGTGGTTTTGTCACTTATGTTAGAGTTGTGCCATCTTCATTTGTACCACATATGATATGACCTAATCTAGTTTATAATGGCCAGAGCCCCACATTTTCCCATTCAGTCAGAGCAAAAGCTGAACAAGGCTATTTTTATCTGGTGTTACAGACATAAAGAAGGGGGTTTGTTCAGACTGATCTCATCTCTTTATCAAAATGTTTGCTTGTTTTCTTGAAGGTCAAAAGCTACCTTTAAGGATCTTGGAGAAGATGATCTGGGAATTTACTCTTGTGTTGTTACAGACACTGATGGAGTTTCATCAAGCTACACAATTGATGAGGAAGGTAGACACAATGTCTATTAAGCATGCCTGTTTTGCTTTCACACCTGTTTTTCCCTGCTGCTGTGCCTCTCAGATGCATGAGGCATGCACACCTTATATTACTTCTTTTCTATCTTTTGCAGAAATGAAACGCCTGCTTGCTCTGAGCCACGAACGCAAGTTCCCAAGTAAGTGAATCAAACACATCCACAGGTGAGAGCTTTGCATGCAGTGGGGTATCACAAAGCTCCTGTCACCATCAGGTGGGGAAGTCATTACAGTATTTTCAAGTGGAAGTAGTTTTGCATTTAAAATCTAATTTCCTTTATTTTTTCTTTCTTTTTTTTTTTTTTTTTAGTACATTTGTATGTTACTGATGTTCTTCCCAGCCTCTTGCAGGCTATTGGCCTGGGCATGTAATAAGTCTATATAGCAGTTGAAAATAAGTATACCATTGGCTTTGTTTCTTCTGCAGAACAGCCTTTCATACTTACTCAGCATAACTAACCTGTTTTGAAAACCAGAAGTTGAAAAATTCTCTAACTTTGCTCCAAATTCAAGGTTAACAAAGCAGGCAACTATAGAAAATTCAGCTGTAATGATCTATATATATATATAATTTTCCTCTTGAAAATTCATTTCCTCCCTCTTGCCTTAACACTTGACAATATGAACATCATTCCTGCAGCTTGGGATGGTATCTTTGTCAGCTCTACAGAGCTCCCATACCTTTGTGATATCATGTGCTATTACAAGCACAATTTGGTTATTTTCACTGCAATGTGAATAATTGGTTAAAAAAAAAATAATGGATTGTGTAATGAATCCTATTACACACAATGAGATGAGACCTAAACTTGGTTTCATCTTTTCCCACAATATTCTCTTTTTTTTCATTCCAGTCACTAAAACTCTTGTCTATGTTTTGACATCTTCAGCTTCATGCATACACTATTGACACTTCTGCCAACTCAGCCTATATCGTGCCTCTCAGCCCAGTCAAAAGTTGGCTGAAGAAATGGCCTTTTTGCCTACATCACTTCTTTCTCATTTGCTTTCATGCCTTTTTCATACCAGCTCTATTCCTGTCAACATATTGTATCACCTTTTGACATCTTAATGACAGTCTAAGCATCTCCTTGTTTACTCCTGCTCCTCCTAGTTCTTTCCTCCTAATTATGTCTTCACACTGGAAGTTAGTCACCACAAAACCTTGCTGTTGTCAGATGTCCTTACTTGCCCTGACCCTTCTGAGTGCTATTGCACTCTGTGTTCATAACTAATGTCATAAAATAAGCTCCACAGGACATGGATGATGCCTTTTTTTTTTCATTGCATTAGCTAACAGTACATTTCTAGTTGTGCATAAGCTTTCAGGAGGCACAGGCAGAAAAAGAGATCACTGCAGAATATATCCTCAAGGAGAAAACTGTCCTACTTGCTTTGGTCACCCCAGGCCCTGTTGACACTAAAAAAAAAAAGAGGTTGAGATTCATCTGGTTGTGCCTATGAGGCTAGAAAAATAATAACAGCCTCCTGTGGATCAACATGAAACCTTAGTTCTGTCTTCAGATAATCGATTTGAGGATTATCCAAAATTCTTAATAAAGAATTAGTTGCTAGGCATTTCTGATTCAACATGGCTCTTGCCTGCTGCTTTGTTTGGACTTCTGAGCTGCATTAATTGAAACTTCTGCTTAGAAACATCTGCAGCCAGTAACTCTGTAGGAAAATGGGTTGCTTGAATGATGCAGCCTTACAGAACACAACTACGTGTGGGTGCGATAGTCTATTGGTTCTAGTTAAAAATAATCTGTTCCAACTCTACAATTTAGTAATTGCTCAAAGACTTTCTGTCAAATGCTCACAGTAATTTGTGATGCTATACAAATAGGATGTAAAACCTTATATGCAAGATGGTTGGGAAGTGCCTGAAGTAGCTGTCATCTGGTGCTTATGGAAATATTTTAAAATAAGACTTTGTTCATGGAGGACTGTAACACAGATTCATCCTTTGTCTCACTTCATGAGAAGTGATCAGCCTGTTCTCCAAAAAGAATCCTTTTGCAACCTTTCAGCCTTTAACAGCTTCTGAGATACCCTCCTTTCTCCCATGTTAGACTAAGATATTCATAGTTAATTACATGCAAATCAAGTGTGGGTTTAATCTTGCCGTAGAGCTGACAGCGAGACAAAGGCAGTGCAGCCTGATGTCTATTCACATGCTTTCTCTCTCGCTTCCACTGGCTCTTGTAGCATTTCAGTTGTTTTGTTTTGACAAATTATGCAAGACCTGAGACTCCTTCTGTTTCTTACCAGCAAAGTGGTGTGCTGGGTGAGGAAGCTTCACACAGGCCATTTGCACTGCCGGGGCACACACCTGTGGGCTTGTTCTTTGCTTTGCTTCCTCATGGCAATTCTGTCCCTCCAGGCTCTGGGCTTTCCTCTCTCTGTTTAAACCTGTGTCTTTTTCATTATTCCCTTTTTTTATCCTGTGACTGTCACCTCACCTCCCAAAAACCTTATTTTCACCAGAGACAGGTCTTGTGCCACTCAGGCACCAAAAGCACACATGCTGGTGTGCAATAGTGTATGTGTGGCAAAGCGATGAGCATGCAAGGAAGGTATGGGGGGCCCTTACCCCCAGCTTGGGCACTGGGGTGGGATGGCAGCTCTGCTCCAGAAGACACCCCAGTTGTTTAGAATGGTGCAAGTAGAAAGATGGTACATCTGTCCCAGTCCTTTCCTGCTGTAGCTGTCTCTTTGCATACACAGAGCTAAAGAAACAACCCTGCCCTGGGATTTGCCTGGAAGGAGGTGTGTCTTTATGCTATCACCAGACTATATCATCAAGCATTTTGCAATGTGTTTGTACACTGCCCTCAGCTATTCCATGTTACACCCTAGCAATGCAGACTTTACACTGCTGTGAAAGCAGACTGGGGGAGAGTTCACATACAGCATATGTACTCTCCAGAGTATGATTTTTGTTGAGAAGCTGAGAATCACCTAAGATGGCTGATGGAAGCTGATAAAATGAACAATATGCCCCAGTACCAGAGTCTAAATGCTTACGCTTAATGTTGCTGATTAAGATATCTTAACAAGCAGTTAAAGTGAGAGCAAGCTGAGGACTTCCACTAATTAGAACAAGGAAAAATAAAAAAGAATGAGAAATACTAATATTAGATGCGGTATAGTACTCTTCACATTATTTTGTTTTTCCTGCTTACACAAGGAGCTGGTCTACATGTGGGGGATTCCCTAAACAAAATGTACTGAGGAGACTGAGGGGGTGTTGTAATACTTCGTGAATTCTGGAGATGTAATTTGCACTCAGCAAATGATCAGTGTTTACAGAAATCTCCCAACCTGCAGCTCAGCAGCTGACTTTGTGATCTGTCTTCATGCTTGGGTTTCTTCTTGTGTTTTTCTTTTTCTGCTGAGTCAGTTCACTGTCTTACAGTAATACTGTTAGGTAATTCATTAAACACATATCTGCACTATATAGACGCACATCATGCTGCAGAGCTGCTTGCAGTTTACCTTTGAAATAGCCTTGTATTAAAATGGAGCATAACTCAAATCCTGAACACTTCCAGTCTGTACAGACCTGATTGAATCAAAAGATTAAATCTTGTCTGTCATCCTCTGTTTATGTGGGTGGAAAGGCATTCTGTCTATATGAAAAGCTATCATAAGGTGGTTACCTTGCATGCAGTAATCAGTATGAAAGGAAAAAGTGGCTTTCTGTTTATAGAAGAAAACAGTTGTTGGGGCACAGGCAAAGTATATGCTTCATTCTTTTCTTTCTTCTTTCTAGCTGTCCCACTTGCCTCTGAGTTGGCAGTGGAAATCTTAGAAAAAGGGGAAGTGAGATTCTGGCTGCAAGCTGAAAAACTGTCTGGCAATGCAAAGGCCAACTTTATATTTAATGATAAGGAGATTTTCAATGGAGAGGTAAGTCTTCTCATTGCTTATATGTGTTTGCATTTTTATAAATACCAATGAGAATCTCTGTCTCCAATATACTTCCAAGTACTGTTCCACACTAATGTGTTTTCATGAGAAATACGAGGGCATCATTAGAAAGATCGTGTCCATAGTTCTGAGCTCTAAATAAGTTCTTCTAGATGCAGTTTACAAAGTGGAGTTAAATGATTTCCTATCACCTTTGTGAGTACCATGCATTCTCTTGACTACTGGGACCCACAAGAGGCCCAGGTAAGCAGCTACGCTGGTCTGCAAGGAGTCCCTGCACTAGACCAGATTCATTCTGTCCTTCATCTGTAGCCCTAGAATACCCCTGTGGTTGGTTGTCACTCTCTCTGCTGTCTGAAGGAGTTTATTATACCAAGCAAGGATTCCCAAGTGGTTGTTTCCAGCAGCAGGACTTCTTACTCACAAAGACATATCATGGCATGCTTTTGTTGCAACACTGATATCAGGGAGAAGGCAGAGATGGAGCATTCTACACAAAACCTTATAAAAATACAATCATACTTAAAGAAAATGTTATTCTGAAGAGATGCAAATCTAACTCTTTCCAATGAAAAAGAGCACAGTAATCACTGTATACCAGGCATGTCATGTGCTTGTACAGCATCAGTAAACATGCTTCACCTTTAACAGATTTCTTATTTATTTGGTTGTACTAGAGATAGTGCTAGAGATAGTAGAAATCTGTATAAAGAAAACAGAATTTCAACAGAAGACACCATATAACATTTGACAAATATTTGCTGATTCTGATACCCATTAATTGCTTCCTTACTCTCCATTCCTGAAGAAATACAAAATGAAAGTGGACCAGAAGACTGGCCTTGTTGAAATGATTATGGATAAACTTGAGGACAAGGATGAAGGGACTTACACTTTCCAACTGCAGGATGGAAAAGCAACCAATCAATCCAGCCTTGTCCTCATTGGTGATGGTGAGCTAATCTGTATTGCACAGTAGGCTGGAAAAATAGTACTGAGATTACCTCAGTTGTCATCGTCACTTTCCACTGTTTTCAATACAATAGATGTTCCAGTGTTTTTTCATGTCATAGTACTTGCCTGCCTCGCATAGAAGAGGGCATGGGTGTGAACTTACTTTAATTTTTAAAGTGCTGGGAAGAAGGGGAATTGTTATAAAAATGTAAATATTGCACCTGTCATGGTTTGCTTTTTTACGGGTGGAATGAAAATTTCCCCTGTAAGAAGCCCATTCAGTTGGGAACAAGTAGGCTGCACCTTTTAGAGCTTGAGCAGCTTGCTAACTCTGCTGGTGCTCATTTGCCTTCCTATCAAGAGCAGAAAGTAGTTGTATGATTGGGGATTACACTTCATCAGACATGACACATGAAACTCCTGGTGTCTGCAAGCACCTAGGGAAGTTGAGTTAGCTGCAATCAGCTCCTGACACTGTAAAATGTCCAGTGAAAACCTGAACCTATGGCAGGATCCTTACTGGCCTCAAAAGAACAGAGTTGCAGCTGTGTTCAGTACCATACAAATGGCAAGTGATAGTTAACATTGTATTTCTTACTGTTTTAATTCCTAGTATTCAAAAAGCTGCAGGATGAAGCAGATTTCCAGAGAAAAGAGTGGCACAGGAAACAAGGTGATAATATGGATATTTGTATGAATATCATATGCGTTAGTCTGTTAAGAGTTTGTTTAAATTTACATGTTAATTTGAAGTAGATGGTGTTTGTTCTGTTATATGGTTGATTACCTTCTGAAAGAGAAACAGGAAAAATAAAACTGCATTAAAAGATAACAGTATTCTTGTCAAGAAAAACACATTTGTCTTTGGGTTTGTATCATGAATACTATTGATGTGACCTTTAAAAATACATCTGTAATCTTAAACAGGTCCTCATTTTGTGGATAAACTGGGATGGGAAGTTACTGATGACTGTAATGTGATGTTGAAATGTAAGGTAAGGGACAAAGAAAACATTAAGTACAACGTTCAAAGCACT
>JBCJKH010054593.1:22496-45533 GCA_039877255.1 Loriculus beryllinus
GTGTCACGCAGTCACGTGTCACGCAGTCACGTGTCACGCAGTCACGTGTCACGCAGTCACGTGTCACGCAGTCACGTCATCACAGGTCACAGTCACGTGTCACATCATCACACGTCATATAGTCACGTCATCACGCGCCACGCAGTCACGTGCCACGCAGTCACGTGGCAAACCATCACGCATCACACAGTCACGTGGCACACCACCACGCGTCACGCAGTCACGTGGCACACCATCACGCGTCACGCAGTCACGTGGCACACCATCACGTGTCACACAGTCACGTGTCTCTGAGGTCTCTTTATTGCCCTCACCTCTTGCATACCACATTGTAGGAGACATCTTCCCGACCACCTTTGTTCTGCGGGGGGCTCCACTCCAAGTTCACTGATGTCTCATTGACATTGGAAATCAGGTTCTGGGGAGCAGATGGAGGGCCTAGAAAGAAAAAAGTCCACGTTTTTAGTATGTGCAAAAAGCTCACATAGTGTCTTCAAGCTTAGGGTCCTGGGTGATACTGAGCATGTGCATCTCCCAGTTAAATCAAGGACAGCAGAAACCACTGAGAATTTTATTTCTCCATGTTCTTGATAAAGGTGAAAAATTAACAGGTAAACCAAACTTATCTGTTCATCTGATCAATTAGAAGTATTTTCCAGATCTAAATGAGCCTGAAAGCCCAGTATTTTTTCAATTTCACTATTTGGACTTGTTATGAAAAATGTAACATTTACATATTTTACATTCAGTTTTCCATGACCTCCCAAGAAAAGCATCAAATGCACAAAACTCCTACTTCACTGGAGATTTTCAAGGTCCCCCATTACCTACAGACAGATTCCCACTGTAATTGCTGATCTCTTGATATTTTTTTTTTTAAGAACAGAAGTGCAGTATTTTCCAGACAAGTTGATGTCAGATGGCATTCAGTGAAGACTGAAGCCATCAACTGAGAAATGACACTTTGGGATGCAGGAAAGAGAGTTGAGTAGAAAGCTGGACACAGAACTAGGGCTTCGAATGACAGAGAATAAAGGTTACAATAGGGGAGTGCTGGAGAAAGTGAAAGAATTGGAGAGGAAAATATGGTGAGCAGCTGAAAGAAGAGCTGATAAAAGAAAACTGGGCTTGAACAAGAGACCATACAGAAAGCTTGGAAACAAGGCTGAATCAGGGACACAACGTCAGCTCTTGCACCACAGGGACAGGAGACACTAAGACTCATAAATACACTGCCTAACACTTCCCAGCTGGTTCCAGCACAGGGACTGTAGGATTTGGGAACAGAGCTGCTGGCAGGATGCAGAGTACTCCCTGGGCAAGAGAGGTGCAGAGCTGAGCAAAGGGAAGGGGAGGCAGAGGCAAAGCAGAGCCCGCAGGAGGCAGCTCCTCCAGGCACCTTCAGCAACCCGCTGGGACTGTAATGGTCGGTTCTGCCCGACTGGGCAAAGTGCCTCCAGCAGCGCCCTGCTCACTCTGTAATAGAAATCTTATTTACATGCTGAGATCCCCATGGGCCTGAAACCAATAAGAAAACTGAAAATGCAGAAGAGCTAATCCTGCGACTCTTAATCTGATTTTAATATAGCCGAGGTGAGACACTTCTTGTACCCTTAAATTTAACGAGAATGATTCTGAGTAACTCTGTGAAACAGGGGTATTTTGTACATCACAAAAAGCTTCATTGAAAGGCAGCCTATTCTGGAGTAGAGCATGAGGAGACTCTGACTACACACACAGCACATTGAGACAGGACATAAGGTAAATACTATATCAAATAGAAATGAAACAAAGAGTGAGAACAAAGCTTGTAAAACGCAATGATCCAGACCAGAATACAGTAAAAACAGCAAGTCTTAGTAATTACTTAATGTTTTAAACACAAATGTTATTACCAGGAAAACACTGGGAATAATTTAGCAGAAAGTCCCAAATTCAATTTTTATTCAAGAAATAGGAGAGTTCGTGAAAGCTTCTTAAATTTTTTCAAAACACATTTGATAGTTTGAATGCAAAAAATGTTCAGCCAGGTTTCCTGACAGAAAAGGAAAGGATAGAGAAAGTTCTGGCAGGTTTCATACCAGGTTTTCCATTGCTGTTATTTGTCAAATGTTATGAAACTGGGGGGCAAAAAAAGATCCGCCAACACCAACAGTTTAATTAAGTGTATAAATAAATCTATCATAATGCCACATGCCCAAGGTACAAAAACAGCCATCAGGGTAAAATGGGAAACAAATATATTATGCTGAAACTCTGCTGAAATTAAAGTGCCTCAAGTGTAGCAGTGAAGAGGTTAAGCTGCTAAGAGGTGGCTATGGTGAAGATTAATTCTGGTTGCCTTGATTCATCAGGTGCATCTAAAAGGAAGCCTGAGACCTAAGCACTCTGTGGAGGATGAGGTTCTGAGGGCTATAGCCTGTCCTTGGGTCTGTGCTTGAAGCTGCCAGGATGTAACACATCTTCAGCAGGAGACAGAATTTTTCTTTTAAGAGAGGCAGGTTGGAAAAAGATATTTAAATTACATAGAGGTCAAATGTATCTAGTTATCTTCAGTATCTAAATGAAAGACCTCTGCTGCAACAGTAGCTAAGTAAAGATTGTTTCTCTGCACTCACTTCAGAAATACAAAATTAATATATTCATTTTGAAAAGAGGGGAAATCCTCCCTTCCTGTCAAACCTTTGAAGCACTCTGAGTTAATCAGGGCTGACAGGTAGAATTACTGCAAGAAGATAGAGCCGGGGCCAGGCACTGCGATGGGGAACCCTCCTACTCATTGCACCACCAGGCTGCCATTCATGACATTTATTTATACACTGGCAGCATTTAGGACTCCTAACGATAAAACCCTTTTACTCAAAGATCAGTTACCAAACACAGTAAGAGACATTTCCTGGTCCAAAAATGATTAGAAACTAGCAGGGAAATAAAAGGGAAAGAAACTGGAATTTATCTCTGTTAAGCACATGGAAACTGAGGTTGAGAGATGCGGTGAGATGACAAGGGCACACAGGATGTGCCTTGCACATCTGGGAATCAGTCACAACACTCCCAAGTCTCAGCCCAGTGCCTTTGTCCCATCACCAACCCTCCTTTCCCCAAAAGCTGGGTTTGCCAGCTCCCCTGGGCAGCAGAAAGCGGTCTCTGCTTAGCTTGCAAATACATAAACCTCCTTTTCAAAAGAGGAGCCGCTCCAGCAAGTGCAATGAGGTGGAAGACATTGCTGTAATCATGAACTCAAGCGGCAGTGCAGGAACTGCTGAGCAGAAACTGATCTAAACTCATCTACCCTAAAACTCCTAAAAACTGCCTCACACCAGGGTTCTCTCTTCAGGGCAGGTAGGTGCAAAAGGTGGCATTAGTCCCTCAGCACTATCAAGGAGGCAGAAGAACAAGCGAAAAGACATCCTCAGAGGTCTGTCCTCCCAGAGGCCATTCAGCTCCTGAAAGCAGCAAGCCCTGCACAGAAACTGCTTCTATGGGAAACAGCAAGAGCTCAATGGCGAGAAAAGCAAAAGGCGTTTTCTCACAGATCACTCACTTGCTGCAATCACACAAGCGAGAGCATCGACTCGGAGCGCAGCCAGGAGGGCTGAGATAAGCTGGTGTCTGTGCAAGCACTTCCCCTCCCTGAACAACGCCAAGCGCTGCCAGGGCTGCCCTCATTTCAAGGGGATATTTGTAAGGCAAAGCACTCCACATGAGGAAGGTTCATACTACCACAGTTTCAGCACAAAAGATGTGCCTTTTAGCTCAGACACAGCAGCCAGTTTGGGGTTAAACTCAGACTTGCTCTGATGTCCATTAAGGTATTTTCCAAGGCTCTAGGTCCAGTTTCACATGGGAAAATGTGCCAGAATGAATCAAGCTCCTCAGAAGCAAGAAGTCAGTAATTAGTATGTGGGACAGGGCATTGCAGTGTCTAAACAGAGATGCAGTGAAGCAGAAAACCAGGGAAGCAGATGCTTGCAGGTCACAGAGATGAGCACACCACCTCCAGCGTGAAAAGGAAGATGCGGGGGAGTCTCCAAATGGTGGGCTGACATTACATGAGGGAAAAAGCAATTTCTTTTCTTTCTGGAGCATAGTCATCAATAGAGCTGTTGGCACTAGGAGTGGGGAATAGTTTCTGATTGATGGGCCTGGTTTCAGATGTTGAAACACAGGGCGTGTATCTGCTCCTTCCTTCAATGGTGATCAGGATTTGCTGTGTTTCTGACAACAGAGCCACTGCTGCTAGAAGAGATGAAAACCCTTTCAGGGCCATAGCAAGCTGGAATTGCCAGAGAAATTCCAGGACAAACCCCGCTAGCAGGATCCTGCAAGAAGGAGTGTCCTGCCAGCCAGACCCCTATCCTCACACAAAACCTCTGTCCTCTGTCAGCGAGATCTAGCCACAGGGCAGCTGAAAGGGAAGACAGGGAGCTGTGCCTCTGAAAATTGTGATTTTGTTCTGAGTCCCATGATTTACAGCATTTTTCTTAAAACTCCAGCTGATGGAAGCATGCAGAAGAGCACGAACTACTTGGTGCTCTGGAAGCATGGAGCTAATACTGCCACACTGCTCAGAAGAGCTTAAAATTGTGACAGTTCCTACAGGAAAAATAAACCTAGACATTTTTGTTTTGAAAAACTGATTTTAAAGTTCATTTTATGATGTTAGGAAGCCAGATGCTCTGACTTCCCCTGCTCAAGACAACAGAACCTGAGGGATGGAACTGCAGAGCCTCTTGCACTTCTCCCATCGGGGACTGCAAAGAGGACACGGTCTGATCATGGGACCTGAAAGCCAGATCCCCCAACCCAGAGCATTTACCATCACCATCAGCAGACACTAGGGTCTTCTCTGTGGGAACATAGGGAACGGAAGTTTTTCATTTTATTCCTTCCTGGGGCTCCATAAATCTTGCTTCACAATAAAACTACTGAAATCAACTGAGCCATGAAACAAATGGAAAGGTCCTGGGTGGAGCAGTTCAGCTTGTGTGTCAGGACTGAGGAAAACATTCAAGAGTCTGTTTAGCAACAAATAATCTTTGTCAAGATAATCTTGCTATCTTCCTCAACCCTCCTATTAGATTTACTGAAACATATTGGGCAACACAGATTGTTTGTCTTTCGCTTGCTGCAATAAGCTATAGCTATTACATCTATCTGTCTCTTTCATCCACAGATACAGATCTGTCTGTCCTAAGGACAATGTTGTATTATATGTCAAATGAATATTCAGGAAAACTAGAGCTTTTAAGGCGTTAACAGAATGAGCCTTATTTGTGCTAAAAGAACAAAAGTATTTTAGCACTCTTACTACAACCTTAGGCTGCATTTTAACTTTTCATCTACCAGTATTTCTCTCCCTCCCTTCCTACAAAGTACTCAAGTCCTGCTCCAGTCTGCATGCCACTGCAACACTGATAAAGACCTGATGAAAACCATGACAAGGGCATGGATCAACACCTGACCAGCTCCCTCCAGACCACACAACATCTCTGTGTGTACACGACCTGTGTGTCAGCTCTCTGTGGATTACAGGTCTTTGTGGGTATAGTTAAGGAGCCTCTGTGATTCACACCAGGGATCAAGTCTGGTCCAAGCACTGAAGCAATTCGCATACAACTTCCACAGTGAGGAGTTGGTAATGAACTCACTGCCTGGGACTGACCTGTACCTGTGGGGTACAGGTGGCAAGAGGCCACAGCTGTGAAGTGAAGCAGGCTGCAGACTAACACTGGGCATAATGACATTTCAGTAAACTGTTTATTTGCAAGGAGAAACTGCTATCCTGCATACTGACTGACCATCAGAGGTTGTCAGCTCAACCATCAATAGGTTGTTTGCCTGTTGTTCAAATGCCTGGGAAGTTATTCCAAAGCCTCTTTCTTCCTGCCACTAAAGGATAACAGAAGAATTGTAGGAGGTTCAACCTAGTGGAATTGGCAAAATCGTTCTACCAAGGAAAAAGAAAGTCTACCCTGAACACAATGAACAATTTCAAAGTCAATTAGCACAAAGGCGATTAGGTGAAGAGACCAGGCTGGATAGGGCTTTGAGCAACCTGGTTGTGTGGGAAGTGTCCCTGCCCATGGCAGGGGGGTTGGAACTAGATGCCCTTTAAGGCCCCTTCCAGCCCAAACCATTCTATAACCCAATGATTAGCTGCAGCTGAGTGAATATTTCTGCTGTCTTCCGAGATCAGTTGCAACCATCTCTTCATGCATGCCAAAGGGAAAGTTACATGCACCAAGACCCTTGTCATGCCCAAGTACGGGGTCTAACCATGGTGCCCCAGGACTGCAAGTTCAGCACCACCATGAAGCCACAAGTCCAATGGAGAGAGCCCTTCCCTCAACAAACTCCATATACCACAAACCCATATCAAAGAATATGCCGTGGCTGGCTCTGGAGCTGGAGGGATTCCAGCAAGACAGGCAGACAGGCATGATTTGTCTGGCATGCAGATAGACTTCAACCATGTCAGCCCACCTTTTCTCCCTACAGCTGTAAACCAACCAATCTACGCAACAGAAAAATACCTCTGGAAACTAACCCTGGGATCTGAAGGTAGAACACTAAACGCACTGTGCTTAAATGGTTATGACAAAGGTTTTAATATCCCTGGTTTTACATCTTCCTTTTTTATTACTGATCTGCCCAGCAAGGTACTTCTCTAAAAGTCTCTGTGGGTGGATGCAGTAAATTCAATTACAGTTTTCTACAACTGGACCAGACAGACTTGTTTGACACAAAGAATACTTTCTTCACTAAACCAGTTAATTTAGTTCAGCAACAGTGTATGATTAGGAGGCGTGGATTAAAGGACAGTGAAAGAATAAGACAAAGAAAAGGTTCCCAGCAAAACAGCTCCCAAATGACTTTGTTGTCCCATAAAATGAGAAGAAATAAGGAGGACCCTGATGCTTGGTTCTCTGCTGCCCCAAGTTCACTGGGTGCCAGAATCCCACTTTTAGACAACTAGCAGCTCCAAATTTTGGGCAAACAGCTTTTGTTCACCAAAGCTATAGGCAAATAAAAAAAAAAATCCTTTTTTTCTTTTCTCAGAGGTCCCATGGACAAAGCACTGAAGATAAAGTTGTGGGCTTTCATTTGGACAATTTTATGAGACCATATTATTTCTTAGGTGGAGAAATAAAAATATAACGAAAACTAAAAAGCCCCTCAGCACGGGGCTTTGACATTTAATGCCTTTAAAATGAACTTAGCACTTATGAGAAACCCACTCTGATGGCACTCAAAATCAAGCTCTCCAGCCATAAACAGTGTCCTGCCTGCATTTCTCTGCCTCAGCCTGTCCCCTGGCAGAAGGTTCCTCACCAGGAGCTCATTTTTTTTGTGCCAGCTTGGTCCTCAGCCACTAACAGCAGCAGTGGATTATTTTGGCAGCAGTATTACCCAGGAGTAAACTGATATTATCAGTATTTGGACTGTAACCGTATCTATTTACTACTAACCTATGGTACAGTTAATATTTATTACCTTGGAAGATCTACCTGTGGGAGGGAATCTACTAAAAATGCAAGTTGAAACCCACACTCTATGTGGAAGTGCTAATGGAGATATTTCAAGTATATACGCTAAAGAAGGCAAGCCTTCGCTATGAGAATCCTGTCAGTCACCAGATCAGTGCATTTAAAATGTACCCTCCTTTAAAAGAAAGATGCTTTGAATAGCTATGTATGAGGCCAAGTAACAAACAGGATGAAGCTTTTGAGCCCTAGAAGGAGAAAACTATTTAAAAGAATAATTTACTCAGTGTGTGTGTGTGTGTGCATATTTCTCTATCAGGTAACGGATGTCTCCGCAGCCAGGGCAATGGATAATTATTTTCAAGTGGGTTGTCACCCTGCGTTTGGTCTGCATTCACTGACAGAGTGAGATCGGAAGGAAGCTTCATTGGCAATTCTCACCGGACATCAGAAAACCTCAAGCATGTAGAAAAGACTTTAATCTTCTTTAACCATTCCCGCATTCTCCTTGAGGAAAATATCACCTTTCTTTTTGGGGGCAGAAAAATTAGACCTTAGCTTGGTAAGGATTAAAAATTATTCTGACAAACAGTAAAAATAATATGATAACCTGCTGCAGTTTGAAGCTTTCCAACTTCACCCTCAAACTGAGAAAACCCTGTAAACATACTGTTAAATGCAGCGGAGTGCCAGCTACGGGTGTTTGTTAATCAAAGTCAATTAGGCAGACCAGCAGGCCTCAATGGGCTTTGGACCAGGACTGACAAAAGGATTGTCTTTATGAGCCTGCTCTAGAGACACTGACCCTCTTCATCTCCGGTGATTTCAAAGGGAACTGAGGGTATTCAGAAATCTTGAGCTAATTTGCTACATAATAAACAAGATTCATAGAACAGGGATGGCTGCTATGACTCACCGTTGTTTAAAAGGAGCCTTGTATGAACTGGCCTGTTTTGAATCGGCAACTTGGCCTTGGCTGTACTACAGAGGAGCAGTCAAGTCTTTGATAAGTTATAGGAGCAGCAGGCATCTGGGAGTAAGCATCCAACCATCTAATAGCAAGAAAATCTAACTAGAAACGCACTATCAGAAGCGGTGAAAAGTTTAGCACGTCTGCCATACAAGACCTGAAAGCCAGCTTTTGTGTACAACACAGCAAGAATAAAGAGTACAAATAAAGAGGTGTAAAAAAGAAAAGATCCATACAATGAACAACTCCAAAGACCTTTGGAACATATCTACAGAGAACAATGAAATGTCACTGGAAGTACACCAAGTACCTTTGAAGGGCTAGCTTGGGCACTAAGAGGCAGTACCGCTCTGCTAAGGCTTTTAGTTGTGCTGCAGCCTCACTGATGTAACCATACTGCTACCCTCTCAACAAGGCTTTATATTGCTGTTATTGCTCAAACAGCCTTTAAAAATTCTAATCAATACTCTTTAACTTGATCATGATCCTAAAATTCATCTCCCTGGAGGCAGGGCTGAGTGTGAAATGGAGAGGTTACTATTTTCAGAGGAGATGCAAAAAAAGTAATTATTAAATAATCAATGTCTTTAAACTCACTAAAATGTCTGGCAAAGCGGTACCAGGCACAGCCTGCAAGAAAAAGCACTTTGGCCTCCTCTTTCCATCTCATAAAGCTTCATTAAACTTATATAACTGTGGAGCTGTCAATAATGTTTCAGCATGTGAGCTGTGAAGCCCTTCAGATAAGCCTTTGTTGTTGATCTTTAACCATCTGAAAGACAAGTTATAACAGAGAGTAAACACCTAAACTGCGTAAGTTTAGGTTCAGAAATAAAGCCCACACTTTCCTGTGACAGTTGTATATGTTGCTGCCACTAATTGCTTCTTTCAGCAGTTATGGACATGTCTCCTGTTGCTGTGGGCTCATTTACACAAGTACTGACAGTTCGGACAGCCCTCACCTCTTGTCTGCCTGGCTATTCCTGACCATTTATCATTATAGATTATGTGTTTTTACGACTGGTGAGACCATAGTCAACAGTCCACAAGATGCGGCAGCCACTTGAAGTATCAGTCATCTGCTCGATTTCTACCTCTCCTTTCTGTGCACTGTCAGCTTTATGACTGGGTTTTAATAAGGCAACTGACTTGGTAAACAACTCTTTAATTTATTTATTCGGGCAAGATTCTTCTGACTTCAGTGGGAGTTCTGCCAAGCTACGGATCTTGGATCAGCGCCAATGATAAAATGCCCATTTTATTGGCATGTACAATTTCCTATTTACTTGCCAAAAGAACCTTGGTTACCAGCTTCACAATAGGCTTTGTTCCTTTTACCTGGAGAACAATCCAATCAGCAATTCCTCTTCTCTCCGGGCTATGTGAATTAAGCGAAGATTAAGGTCCAGTTACCACTGGCAGAGGTTTGTGAAACTGATGCTTGCAGGTGCCACCCCTGTGGGCTCTGAGGTTCTCTTCCAAAACTACCATGTAAGAACATTTTGTGTTGCCATGTATGCTAAAGCACATTGTCACATCTACTCTAATACACTGTGCTGGAGACAATACTACCTGTACTTACTCTTTCGAGATAAAAAGAAGGATTCCATTACAGATACCAGAAAGTTACCCGACAGTCTGACAGGAAAGAAATCCAGCCAGAAAAATAAGTTGTTTTGTCATTGGCCCAACTGCTCAATTTGTTACTCTGTTAGCCCTCTAATTTTCTTCAACGACTCTACAGAACTGGGTCCTGACTAACCAAATCAATGCCCCCACTTAATTGAGTAAATGTCTCTGTTAATTTAAGGTCCCGGCCAGAAAATCAGAAGACAGCTAATAAACAGTCACTGTGTTTAAAGGAGTGATGATTCCAAGTCTACTGATTATAAACACACATTGTCAAATTACTCCCGTCTCTTCTCTTCAAGCCATAACCACTCCCCTTCTTATTCAACATTTTCTCAATTCCTTCAGCCCGTCACCACAGACGAGGGGAGACAGCCTTTTCCTTTGAGATTCCCATCACTCACAATCCCTTTCTCTCAGTCTGGAAGCAATGCATGGTCTGCTTTTCCAGCCCGCGTGGAAAAGAAAAATCATTCTCTCCATACTGCCTATCCACTGCTCCCTCTGCTCTTGCAACTGCCGTACTGCACCTTAAAAGGCATTTTGACATACTGTTTACATAATGAGCCACCTTACATGATGTTTTATGAACAAAATAAGATACAGACATATATAAAGAGGTGGAATAATTATTACACAGATTTAACTTCTGAATATCTGTGTTGGCATATACTTTATATTATAGAGAATTGGGTCCAACAGCAGAAGTTAGACAGAACTGCAGAGTTCAGACTAAAGTAGTGCCAGGACAAATGTGCAAATCCTAGAAAGGAACCATGACAACACCAGTGCAAACCTACCTATAACACACTAGCCAACATGACCACATGTCGTACCCTACTTTCTTATTCTTCTAAAAGCTAGGACAGTGATAATCAGCGTCTGTCTGGAAATTTTGAAAAGGCACAAGTTCAGCTGAAGGAAAAAGAGCACATTTGTTTATTTAGTAGTCTAAGCAATCATAATAAACGTATGCTCAAATAATCAGCTCCTGTGTAATTACTCATTTGCAAGCACAGTTATTAGGTAGGTAAATTCACTCTTTTTGAAAATGCGGGTCAAATATTTATCTCTGACGTATATTAAATGCAACAGAAAGTTGTGCTAAGGGTGTATATT
This sequence comes from Loriculus beryllinus, assembly GCA_039877255.1. Lineage (NCBI taxonomy): Eukaryota > Metazoa > Chordata > Aves > Psittaciformes > Psittacidae > Loriculus > Loriculus beryllinus. The sequence goes on from JBCJKH010054593.1 coordinate 33,702, forward strand.
AGATCACAACATTTACAAAATTGAAGTGTTTAGACCTTTCAGACCTTTTTAAAGCCTTGACCTTGGAAACAAATAAGGACAGTGTTATTTTAATGTGCATTTAAATCTTAACAACACAGTCACACAGCTCTAGTGGAATCCACATTGAGTTTCCACTGTAGATTGCTCATCATTTCATTATGGTTCATTATGCTGATAACTGTCAGAAAGCATTAGAAGCAGGAGCCTTGAGTAATAGCACTGAAATGGTAATTTAAAAACAATATACTTTCTGGAGGAAATACAGCAGTGCACTAAATTCAATTAGAAGAGGCGAATGTAAAGACAAGTAAGTGATGTTTGCTGTTTGAAGTCAGGCTCTTCAGTTTCTTGATAACCTAAACAGGAAGAAGCCCTTTTAAAGCAGACACTTTTTTCTTGTATCTCACTAAATCTGCTCTCATTATCTCTAAGATTCTCCAGTATAAACTGTCTTAAACGCAAACATTTTAGAAGTATTTCAGGCCACACCAAAATATCAATCAATCAGTCACTGTTTGGGTGGCACAACAGACTAAATTATTCAGGGTCATTTACTGAAGACAGATTTCAAGCTGGACAGTCTATGCTGGTAATCTCTCTTTTGTAAAAGGCTCCCAATTAAAAATCATTAATAATCTGAATTAAACAGACAATATAAACAATACAAAACTGTCCTGTTCTCAGTCATAATGTGATCATTGTTTGTTAAGAAACAGTTAGAGAATTCAACTCATTAACGGTGGGGACACAGGACCAAAATCTATTAATTTGGGTGGGAACTGCACCTGCCTGCACTAGGCTGCAATTCACAGACTATCTCCTTACAGAGAAGGAAATTCAGGGATGAGGACCATAATTGAGACTGATTGTTTTTCAGCCTCATGGATTTGTGTATTGGTAAGGCAATTTATTCTCCATTAGATTGCTAACCTCATGAAAGACCCATCCTCCCAGCAAGTATGGAAATATAATGAAGGTCTAAACAGTTGCCTTAATGTTGTATTTGTGATGCTTCCAAAAGGGAAAGGCACCTGTGTTGTCTACAACTTTTGTTCACATGTGTTACAGGTCAATTACACCATCCCCATGCCCACTCTAATAGCTGATAAGCCCACTCTGCTTCAGAGCTGAAAGTCTAAATTCCTGAGTTAGGTCAAAGCGGCAGATTCAGGGACACTCTGCTGCTCAGTGATGACTGACAAGTTGATGATTATCCCCATGAGACAAGCTCAACGACAAAAATGCAATAGTAAATGTGTATGTCAGGGTGTCTATGCCTGGCCTTCTAACATACCATGTTCTAGAGTCTCCTTTGCTTGCAACCTGCCACATTCTGCTCTTGTACAAGCTTTAAGGCAGACATAGCTACTCACTCTAGCAGACTTAAATTAGAGCAGAATACTAAAACCACAGTCTGAGTTATTTGTTTAGATTAGATGCCTGGTTTACCTGAAGGTTAAGCACAGTTTGTACAACTCAGCAAGGAATGGGGATGTCATAGTGGCATTATGGAATGAGAAGACTCTAGAGCACCTCTCCAGACCACTGCATCAGGAAATAGGTGTTGCTTTTATTATTTATCATGATAATTTCAAGAAAGGAAAAGGAAGGAGAATTCTTCAATTCCCTTTCATACACTAGCACAATCAGGCTAATGGAAAGTCATAACAGTCTTCCTCCCCCAACACAGAAGGAGAGGTAAGTGACGAGAACAGCCAGTTCTAAAACAGCTATATAGGAAATCAATAGCCAAGGGTCAAAGCTTTATAAAAACACATCCTAAGAAGGCTGGAGTTCTTAATGTTAAAAAATGCTTAGAAATAATGAAGAAAGGATCAATCTACAGTCCATTCCAGGTGTCCTCTCCAAATTACCAAATGTTACATTTATTCACCTGGTCTAATAGTTCTCCAAGTGAACAGAAACCTGATTTTACAAGCCAGTGGAGCAGAGTCTATCTTTTTGCTAGAAGAATGGATCTCAGATACTGTGTTTTATTTCTTCATTAGTGCGCCGTCACACTGAGTGATTACTAAATGCAGGCCTGAATGAGAATACCAGGGTTAAAGAGAGCGTAATGAACAAAGAAGGTGCCTTATTATTATGGCTGTCAGCACAAGGGAATTGGGTTTGTCACCTGGTTTAACCAACTGGTAAGAACTGATTAGAGTCTGAATCCGTCTGAAAGAACCTTTGATGTTTACGCTCCCTTCTGTCTCCACATCTTGTCAGGAAAGGCAGACAAACGGGGAGCTTCTTCCGGAGGGGCTTCCTTCAGGAGAGCCCTCTAAATGCTTCCTGTCACTTGCCTCAAGTGCACGAGCAGAAGGCTACTCAGTGTGGGGAGGGCGGTGAGCAAATGGCTCCTCCAAACCCCCTTGCAACCCATCCCTTGAGCAACACAGAGGTGCACCACACGTGCGGGGCTGCATCCTGAGCCTGCGCAGGTACCACCATCACAGCAGTGTTCAAACACTGCTAGGACAGACCTCAAAGAGGGGCTATTAGCAAGCACAGCAGTGAACGGGGGAGCAAAGCTGCCCCTAAAGCCAGCTCAGAAATAGCCTCTGTGTCTTCCTTCACCTTGGACCACAGAAAAAGAAGCCCTTGAGCTACATGAAAATGCAAAGCTAAGAAATAGGACCTCCAGAGACAGGCCTGCTTGCCAGGACCAGGTGTCTGTGCGATTGTGGTGTCTGTTTGCTGCTGCGTGCCAAGTTCTCCTGGACTGCTGTAGAGATGAAGACTGAGATGAGCACTGTGGCCCTTGCCTTCTCTTCTTCCCTCTTCATGTTTTCAGGGTAAAAGACTAAGATCTGGGACTTTGATTGACCTCTGAAGACAGGAATGGGGAAGGGTGCCAGAAGCAGGCCCAAGACTTGACAAATAAGGGGCAAGCTTACAGGGGTACATTTTGCAATACAAGCAAACATACATATCACTTGCTAACAATTTCCCCATCTAGCAGTTTTGCTGTCTCCTCAGACTTCACTCACTGCACATGCCTAGTTAAATTCAACCAGTTGATTACTATTTAGATTTCAATTTGGTCAGGATATCTCTCACTAGGACTAGGGTTTTATGAGAAACTTTTGCTGGCATAACATTATTTAGGGTGTAGCTTCCAAACAATAGTTTTACTGTTGTAAGAAGACCTCTTTCCTATCAAAATGGTCAAGCTTTAGATTTTCTTGTGTAAATTATACTATAAAAAGCACCTACATACCCACTTCAGCAAGGTTTCACCATACAGTTAGACCTCCATCCCCAGTCAATTTTTGGCAAGGGATATATGAACCTCTTTTCTTTCCTACTAAGCAAAAGCAGCTGCTCCTGGCTATGCCCAGGCCTGCTAAAACACCACCCAGACAAACTCACAGCTGAGAAGGAGACCACTGAAGAAGAGCTGGAGTCAAGGGGGTGTGGGGAAGGGATGAGTGCTGGCTTAGTTATGGACATACTTTGTTTCTGCCTTGTAAGGGAGAAATTAAGATTTAAATAAATGTGAGTCATCTCTCCAAAACAGATTTGGAATATATGAAAATGTTACAAAAGAAATATCTCAGCCTTGTCTCGTTCACGGACACACACATGCTCTACATAAATATACAGCTGAACTCCGAAAATCTGGAAGCACTTCCAATAGCTTTCAGGAAAAGCCACAAATGGACATCCCCTGGTAAAATACAGCCCTTTTGCTTACTGTTTCAAACTGCCCTGCTCCTATAGAAGTGAAAACTGAAGAACGAGATGATCACAATTTAACACCAGGGCATGCCTGGAATCCCAGGTCTTCAGTTGAGTGAGCCATTAGCCAACACATAAGACAAGGAGTTGTTTCAGCAAACCCTGTGAGTGTGCTCGGTGCACTACACTGTTTGTTCTCCCTGCTGGAAGTATTTTGGTAGAGCTAAAGCAAATTCCATTGGCTGTACATGCCATATTTATCTGCAAAAGATAAAATAAACCATACTTTGGTGTCTGTTTCATTAAGGTTTAAGATTTATTACTACCACCCCTTCCAGATAAGCATTTTATGTTCCTAACTGCAGCCAGCCATATTTTAAGTGAATTAGATATATAATGTGATTATAAATATAACCCATTTACCCTAAGTCACACAATTATGAGAAAAACTTCCATAATTTCTACAAATACCAATATTTGAAGAGATGAAAAGCAATGTGATCACTGGACAGGCCCTCACACTGGAACATCAACCTGTATTTTATTTCCAGCTCTGTTACTGAGGTGTGCAAGCCACTCCTCTTTTGCAGCTTTGTCTCCTCCCAGTCTCCTGATTTATTTAGACTGTAAGAAGCTCTCAAGGGTCAGTGCAGCCATGTCACTGTTGGGAATTCAGGGCAGAGACTGATGCTTTCTTTTCCAGAAGTGTGAGCCGAAATGCTCACCACCTGCAATGGGCTGTAAGAGCTACTAGATGATGCTGTCAGAAGCAAGATGCAGGTCTCTGGTCAATATTTCCTATATACATAGTGAAAGAAAGACAGGAGAAGAAATGGATAATAATAAAAGGGGAAAAGACTGCTCAAAGACCAACTTACGAGTGCAGGGCATGGAGGCAGCATCATTTTCAGCTCGGAAAAAGCCCCGGTCGCAGGTGCAGGAGGTAGAGCCTTCCCAGATGGAGTAGCTGTGAGGCGGGCATTTGGCACAAGCAACATCTGTCGAGAGAGCCTTGTAGTATCCAATTTTGCAAGCTAGATGGAGGAACAGGAAGGAAGAGCGTTACTTGCCCAGGCTGTGATCCTAAATTGCTAGCTTACTTATTCAAAATCAAGGCAGGAGACATTTCAAAAAGATCTAATGATGTCCTCTTAACCCCAGGTGAAGAATTAACAATGATGACACCCTTAATAAGTAATCCTATGTCAGGGGATACTGATCTCTAATTCCAACAAGAGCCATTTTAAAAGCTGGCTTGGAGATGGTAAAAAAAATTATACTCTTCTATTGGCACTGCCAGAAAATCAGCTGCCTCTTTGTGCTTACCATGGAGTTGCATGCTGTTAAGCCATGTCCACCTGCATTCAGGCACACACACAGAGCACGACAAAAGGGGCACAACTGGTTTATTCTATGACCACTTAAGGAATGGCAGCTGACAGTCAGACACTGCCAATTTTTAAGAGTGACTGGGACAGGAACCCACTGCAATTGGCAATGAGGCCCCAGCATAACATGCCCGGAAATGGCACGTCTCCCTCCTGGCAAGGCAGAAGTCATTTGGCTCTTTCTCCCCAAGGGAAGAAATCAGCAGCGTTCTCCCCTCCTTGAAACCACAGCATAGCAGTTAAGTGCACCACTGCCACCAGGTCCCACATGCAATTGGCAAACTTTCAGTGACATCAGCTTTATAAATGCAATGCTTACACGAATGGCTACTTTTACATAGCTTCGAAAAAACTCATTAGCATCATTAATAACAGATTTTCATAGTGGCTAACAGGTATGTCATCCTAGAAATTTCTCCTTGGCTAGAAATAAAAGCCCACCATCACCACTGGCTTTCAGCATTATGGAGAATAGAGAAAAGACCCAGGCATGCAAACGTAAAAAGGAAAGGTTGTTCCCAGGATTTACTGCATGACTCACTCTCACGTCTCATCATGTATCACCCACACTACTTCTGGGGTTCTCCTGCTATACATAGGCTCCAGTACATGGGGTGCAGACCTCTGCACAGCCAAAGCTCACTCCTATTCTACCCTTGCCTTACTCCACTTTGCTCTTTCCCTCCCTTTCTTATTAAGCTCTCCAACGGGAAATGGAGGGGGATTTCAGCAATGCATTTATAAAACAGCAAGTTACTCCACTCTTATTAACTAAAGCCATTATGGAATTTCCTTAACGAGTCCTAACTTTACGACATGCCGTGTGCCATCTGTAAGAGCGCCAGGAGATCAGCCCACTTTCGCTGTGTCTGTTGCTGGACCAGAGGAAGACAAAAAAAATACACTGCTCAAGTGACTGAGATTTATGCTTCCAGAATTTACATGTGTCACATTATTAGATAAGGTCCAACCTGGAAGATGCTTTTTGGCCATGCTTCAAATGTCCTTGGGGTTTCAATTAAAATCAGAAACCACAGCTTTGGTAGGAAGAATCACAGAGGTCAAACCCAGCCTCCCCACATCAGAGACAATTAGTCCCTGAACACAAATACAAACCCACTGGGTATGGCCAGGCATTCGCAGTACACAAAGGCTACTCACGTAAACCACCTTATCCTGTTTGTGATGTGAATTGCCCAGAAATAAAATTCAAAAAAAAAAAAAAATAAAACAAAAAAAAGGAAAATTACCTTTCATTTTTGGATATGATTTGCAGTACCTGGTGAGTGAGCTGTACTATCACTACACATCCTCTTGTGCCCTGTTTAACAACAGCAGCAGTCAAGTTGCAGATACTGATCTGAGACATTATTCCTGGGTTTCATTGCCACACTCAGATCAGAAATATACCTAAGCCTGTATATGAAGAGGGCAGTCATATCTTTCTGCCATATATAAATACAAGGCATGGAAAAACAGAATACAAGAGAAGACACCAGGATGACTGCTGTTGTCCACCAAATTATTTCTATTCTTCAAGGCTTTTAAAATAAAACATGGAAACCAACATTACTGTTAACACAAACATCACAGTTTACAGAAATTACTAAATGAAGGGTTGTCTTTAGCCTGTTTAGTATTAAAAAACTTAGATGATAAATATTGGGAGATCCTGCTCAGGCTGCAACATGATGTTGGAAAGGTAGGAAAATGTCAGAGGTAAAGATTTTTGCAACCATTCCTCCTGACTGTCTTTTCAGACATGGTGGTTTAAAGGGAATAGATGGATTCAGTGGATACTGCAAGGTCAACAGTCTGTAATTCAAGGATTTTTTTCTTCCCCATGCAGTTTTGTTTTCTACTATATTAAGCAAAGATCATTAATATTTCAAGATGTGAAAAAAAGCTCTCCAAATGCAGTGGCTGCTCCGAAAGCAAACACAGACATTTTCCTTCAAAACCCACCTACTCCTGAACATTTGCTTTTCTTCATTTTAGCGTGGTCAGAGATTCACCACATTTCAGCACATGGCATAAAAGGACATTAGAGAATTTGCTGCATTAAACCAGTAGTGCTTTGCCCTTAAGAGCTTCATGATATTGTCACTTAAAAACTCGAATCTAATCCTGTAAAAGCTGTTCTTAGCATGAAGTGCTGCTGACACACGTATTACAACCAGTGCCTGTTAAGGCTATGGATGGGCTTTTTTTGAAAGCTAATGATTTAGTAGGCAAACAAGAAGCCTGTACAGAGCCTGTTCCCTGAAAGTCTTTATTGCTTGCTCATGACAAATCTTCATGCGGCTGCCTTTCTAGGAAGGATTTGCCGTGTGAGATCCGGCATGAATGGAGTTCTTACACAGTTTTCGAAAGATACCATTGTAAAAAGATTAGTTCACATGTGCAATGCAAACTTTGAATTCAGTTCCTTAGCTTTGCCTTAATTAGTTCTTTCTGTTAGGTTTGGGGCTTTTTTCTAAAGAGAGAAAAATCTTTTCTCGCATTCAGATCACCCACAAGCAGAACAATCATCTGCGCTAGATCCAAGGAGAATTCTCAAACAAATAATTTCAGCCTGAAATAGCTCAGTTTTTCCTCAGGACAAATCACACTGATTTTAAATGGACATCAGCTTGGAATAATTATGCTGAGTCCTAACGTTAAAATCTATTTGATTTCTATTTCTCTTAAAATAAGACAGGATTTGGCAAACATTGATGGTTATTAATATTTGCCTTTTTTAATTTATTTCTTAATTTATTAGAGTGATACATGTTAAAATTGCAAAAATTGCTCTGAAGATTTATGGAACTTCAGTCAAATCTGGATGTCAGTTTTTCTGAAGCTATATTTCAAACTCCCATTTTCCATTAAAACCTGATTTTCAGATTCATGGCTTTCTCAAAAAAAAAAAAAAAAAGAAAAACCAAAAAACCAACAACAAACAAACAAAACAAAAAAAACCCCACAACCAAAACTGAATTCTTTTCAGTCACAGCTTCAACAAAATAGATGCATTCAATTGTTTTTAACTATTTTTAAATAAGCCATGTTTTTTTCCGATTGGGGTTGGGTATTTAAAAACACGACTCTTGCAAATTTAATGTTCTTAGAAAAAATCCCCCCGTCCTTGCTCTTAAATTGTTCCTTTGTCCTTGCTGAAATGGCAATGAATCTTTTCATCATAGTTTGGAAAAGGCTTGACATGCTTAACAGTTCTTAAAAAAAAAAGAGTGTAATGTCTTGCAAAGGCTTCAAAACCTTCCCAATCTCTTTGTTGACATGTTCCTAAATCATTAAATATGCAGTGCACATCTTAAAAAACCCCAGCAAGCTTCAAGCAGAGGCTTTGATAGTGCCATGGAGGCAGCGCTCAGCTCTTCATCAATGAGAAGGCTAAGCAGGAGTTTGAGCCAGGGAGGAAATAGACCCTGGAGCAAGGTGGGATTGAGCTGTGAGCAAATGCCCGGTCCTGTCACTACAGTCCTTGTAAAAAGTCCCTCTCCGGATTTCCTTTAGGCCCCCTTGACGTACGGAAAGACTCTTATAAGGTCTCCCTGTAGTCTTCTCTCAACCGAACAAGTCCAGCCCAGCTGTCTCAGCCTGTCTCCATAGCAGAGGTGCTCCAGCCCCTCTGATCATGTCCGTGGCTTCCTTTGGACTCGTTCCAACAGGTCCAGGTCTCTCTTGTGCTGGGGACCCCAGAGCTGAACACAGCAGTACAGACGGGGTCTCACAAGAGCAGAGAATCACCTCACTCGACCTGCTGTTCATGCTAACTTACATTACAACAAAATTTGATATAGACTTCCTAAAGTGCTTATTTGCAGCAGCAGCAAAAAACACAGTAGGATGGCAGTCCTGTACAGGGGGAAGTATGGAAGAGGCACAAGGATGCTGACCTGCAGAGCTATCCCCCCACTACAGATTCCTATGCTAAAGGCTGTGATCTCAAAATGAGCTCTGCAAGGAAAGGCCCTTCAACCAGGAGAGGATCAGCAGCCAAACACAAACCGCAAGTGAATAATATAACTAAAAATCTGTAGAGTTAGCTGAAACTGCAGAAATCATGCATTTAATAGTTTCCATGTTTTGAAGCAGAAAAACATACCAGCTACGTACTCATGCAAATTTCACAGTTCCTCGAGACGCAATTTTGATGCAAATCTCCCTCCACATACAAATAACAGAGTAAACTTTCTTAAAGTCAATGATTGCAGCCAATTTTAATGATAAACCCTAAAATAGTTTTCTTGGTGAAATGAAGAACAAAGCAAAGAACTTAAGAAAAGGTATTTCAGTGTCAGACTCATAAATTGCAGGGAGAAAATAAATATGTGCTTAAAGACTTGAAAAAAATACTTTGACAGCATATTTAATGTCTTTCATCACTGGTTATTTTTTCTACAGCTCTTCCCTGTCTAGAAATATTTTAAGCTCATGTTTTAACTGCACCCTTAGGAACAAAAAGTTACTTCTATTTTTTGCCTCTAATGTTGTTCTTATTCTTTAAGAGGATGGATTTTCTCGCTCGGATGGTAACAAAACCACATCTGCCACATAAGTAGGCAGTATCTTCTCAGCTCTCTTTTACTGTTATTTCCATTTCTGAGCAGATTTTTGTGTGTTAATTATAGAACTCAATTGTTTGGATAGTCTCTTTTGATGAGCTTTCTGCCCTGCACCATGAACCCCTCCGTTATTGTACAGCTGTTTTGCTTCCAAATGCTCATCAGGGTTTTCTAATTGTCAAGCTGTCCCAGCAACTAGTTCTTTTGACCTAAAAGTCAAAGAAAGGGAGTCACCCTTGTCTCCCCCACATGAATACTGCAGGAGTCCCAGTGCCCCCCCTAATACCTACGAGACAATGCCTTTCCAGATCATTGCCACTACAAGCATAATTGGGTTTGGGGTGAAATGAGAAGATTTTAAATAGGATGAATTAATGAGTTTCTTGTAAAATTAAGTCGTTCTCCTGGTCCAATCTAATTACTCAGTGTAATGCCCCTGAGGGTGATAAATAAAGATCCTTAGAAGCCAAGAGAAAAAAAAGGGGGAAGAAGAAAAAGAAATAGAGAAAGCTTTCTCTTGAGCCTTTCTTAAAAGTCAAGTTGTAGAATTTGATGCGATGTGCCAAATGCTCTTTCCAAATAATGTCAGATTCCTTTGATGTTCACACTGTAAGATCTTTGCCTGTTACTTACTAATGACCGTAAGATTCAGAATTCCTCGAGATGCTGTATGATTGCTACAAATTAAAAGGAGTTTCCCTTAGCTTGTATCTCTGATGAGAAAACAAGCATTTCTACACACTAAGCATACATTTCTGTTGCCTGAATGACACAAGGAAACACAAACATAATCCCACTAGAGAAAGAGCCTAGACTGTTTGACTTCAGAGCACTTCTATTCCATGGCTGGGTACAAACCTGAGAAGTTCAAAACAGAAATAAAGGGACTTTGGATGCACTATGATGTAAAATCCAAACTCTGTTTAAACTGTGGAAACTGCGTATGCAGGTACACTTGGACGTACGCACACAGACCTCCTGTGCAAAGCTACAGCATACACTGAGTGAAGCTTTTCACGCAGCCAATCTGAACAAGTTTACACGAAAAGCCATCTTTGCCTTTTTCCCCAGTGGCGCAACCTTGGCTACAAGTCCACAACTGGTGCTGTGCTTTTTTGTTTCTAAACATGAGGGAGGGACTGACCCCATGATGACAGGAGACTTGCAGCCCTGGCAGGAGCGGAAGAAAGAACAGCCGCCCCGCACACCCCACAGCTGTGCTCCTCTGCTGGCTGTACCTTGCTTTGTCTGACGGCTCCTACAGCAAGGACCTGCAGTCTGACAGCCAGTCACTGCAGGTAATGTGACCTTGCTGCTGCTGCTCACCTCACACCCACATCCCTCCCAGAACAAGCTGCATGAGAGCACAGCCTCTCTCCCCCACTGCCCTGGACAAGCCCAGCCTATGCACCCAGCTGAGCCTTCTCTTCTTCAGGCTGAACAAGCCCAGTCTCAGCCTGTCTTCATAGAAGTGCTCCAGCCTTCTGATCATCTTTGTGGCCTCCTCTGGACTCGTGCCAACAGGTCTCCATGTCCTGTGTTGGGGTCTCCAGAGCTGGATACACTACTGCAGATGGGGTCTCATGAGAGCAGAGTAGAGGGGCAGGATCACCTCCTTCGACCTGCTGGTCACACTTCTTGTGATGCCTGCCTCATCCTTCCTTTTGGTGCCTGCAGAAGCAGGTGTCCTTCATATCCCTCACTAGGTCCAAGTCCATCCAAGCTTTGGCTTTCCTAACTCCTCAGACAACAACTAGATTATACAATCCTCCTGGGCACTTCTCTTATGTTTCTGAGCTGTGCCAGCGGCTCCCTGCCCATCCACCCTTGCCTTCTGCTACACCTGCTTTGCCTTCTGCAGCTGCAGCGGACTGTTTGTGTGCTTTCAGTAGCTTGTCCTTTACAATCCCACGTGGGCTTCTTCACCACACTCCTGAGAAGCAACTCCTGAACAAGCCAAAATCTGCTCTTCTGAAGGCCAGGGTTTTATTTTCCTTAATATATGTGAAGTCCAGCTAAATAGAACACTAGAAATGAGGAAGTAGCTAGCTCAGCAAAGGGCTGAGCTAGGACAAGAAGACAGGACATCTGATACAGCAATCTGCTCAAGAGCATGCTACCGGCACAAGCAAAACTGCCAGGTGTATGATACAAAAACTAGAACA